>VDFB02208118.1:0-16645 GCA_007258455.2 Sequoia sempervirens
AAGTCGATGGATTCATCGGTGCCGAATGAGTCCGATGGCGATGTTACGCATGAGAAGCGAGTCTTTACGAAAAGTCAAAAATCAGGGGATTTGGCTGTTTGCGGTGTCATCCTACCGATGCCTGGGATTCGGACAAATAGCTTATATAGGGGGGTATGTGTTCTCTTATGGCCCATTCCAAATGTGATGCGAGTTGGGAAGCCGATCCCCCCGGGGCTTTAAGGGGAACAGATCGACTTGAGGGTGCAAGTCGATGGATTCGTCGATGCGGGGGGCTCTCTCGCCTTCTCCTAATAGTCTCAGAAGCGGATGCAGTTTGGAATAGGGAGGGGCATTGGTAGCCTATCCCCATCTTCGCTGGGACGGGACCAAATTTTGACTGCCCACGGCTTGGGCGAAAAAGCCAGAAATTGGGGGACCTGGATGTTTCTCGGTGTCATCCTACCGATGCTTGGGATTCAGACAAATAGCTTATATAGGGGACATGTGTCATTAGGCATGCCCCCCTGCGTGCCCCTCAAGCGTGACCGCGATGCTGCTCGAACGGATGAAGGACTGTGTGGTCAGTTTTAATCGAGCAGCATCGCGGTCACGCTTGAGGGGCACACAGGTCACCCGATATGAATGCATGCAGTACACCGAATTGCTGTGCAGCGGCTCCCTCACCTTCCTAGAATGGTCTCAGCATCAGACGAAACTCGCTAACGCGGGTGGCACTGGTAGCCGTTCCAAACTCATCCATGTCGTGCCCAAGTAGTGGACTTCATGGGATACACTGCATAGGAATCCTTTGTACTGCATGTGGCCGGCAAGTATGTCGATTTGCTCTCAACGAGCATCTTACTCGGTTGCCCCATTCTCGGAGTTGGATTTCCCGTAGCGGACTTAGGAATAGTCCATTTAGGCCCCCACCCAGGAAACTTTATTGCTATGCAGGTTCTCTCTGGCGTTCTCCCAACGGTCTCGGTAGCGGTTGCAGCTCGGAATAGGGGAGGGGCACTGGTAGCCGTTCCCCAACTATGTCGGGACCAAGTAAGGGATAACTCGGGAGCTGCCATGTAGCGGTTTGGTGGCTTGGGTGGGACCAATTTTCGATTTCCTTCAGCGTGTGCGATAAAGTCAGAAATCGGGGGGCTTGGATGTTTCTCGGTGTCATCCTACCGATGCCTGGGATTTAGACAAATAGCTTATATAGGGGATGTTAGGGGTTTGAGAGTCCAACATCAGGGACGCAGGGAAATTGCCCTCGCGACCGAGTGCATTCCTATCCTAGGACTTGCACCAGTGTTCCAATAAGGTGAACGCGCTGTGGAGTGGAACTCAACCGTTGGAGCGCAAGTTAAGCCGGACACCCTCGGGGTGGACGCAGTCCTAAAAAGTGGACTCATCCGAGGTTGCAAACTCAGATAGTTCAGAGAAGGATAGAAATTGGGGAGTTGGGTCAGGCTAATTGGATCCCCAGCGTAGTATGCTGTTAAGGAGGAAATTGGGGCCTTCGGCCGTTCCTCGGTGTCATCTTACTGCCTCCTGGGATTTGGACAAATAGCTTATATAGGGGAGCATGAATCCTCGAAGTAGTTGAAATCACTACACCCAGCTAAAATCGCCAACAAGCCCTCAAAGCGAAGGTTCATACTGCACTGAATGCTCCCAGTGCAGAGAGTTCCAAAAAGTGCAAAGCAAAGCACCGCGTTGAGGTCAGCCTCGTCTCTACAAGAGAGACCAGGGCTGTGGATAGGGTAAATCATCGTGTAGCTCGATTGGGAGAACACGACGTGCCTACTTGAAGATCAATAGAGATCATCATCAACAATAGCAGGTTCTAGTCAGAAGTAGAACAAGATTCAGAGGTCACGTGAAGGGGTCAATAGAGCCTGAAGAGTGTCGTGTTTCCAGGGGTAGCTGTGCAGTGAGCCAGGGGCTCATTGTTTGTAACTAGTCTTGCGAGAGTATCAAAGACTCTCTTTTATTGTAATTGAGCCAGAGGCTTTTTAAGACAATAAAGCTTGTTATTACCCTACATTCGGATCAGCAACCGCCCGGCTGAGGATTCGTGAGTACCGCCGGTTCAAGTGGACGCTCCCCCACAAGAACCGAGATTACATTCCGCTGCAAAAGAAAGAGAGCTCGGTGTTCCTTAAGTGAAGGCATAATCCGGATCTGACCCAAAGAGCTAGCATCCTACGGTGTAGCTCGAGTAAGCAGAAAATGGTGCCATAGGTTGGTTAGGAAAGTGTGTTATTTGAGAGCAAAAAGCTAGCCCCTGACAGTTGGTATCAGAGCCCAGTCTCTCGATACGCCAAGTTGAGATTTAAGTAAAAGAAATCTCTAGCCAGTCGACACCATGTCGATGAGAACAACATCAGATGGTCAGGATGGTTCGGATGTAGAGCGCACACCTCATGGGGAAGAAAGTCCCCTAATAGAAGAAAGTCTACATGAGGTGCCTTCACCGAGAGCACGGGCAGGGATCAATATCAACCCGCGTCGCTTGAGGACAAAGATGAAGGACCGGGTAACTGACCTGGAAGAAAGGATGGTGGAGCAAGAAGAAATCAGTTCGGCATACCGAATTAGCCAGTTAGAGGTGCAAGGCTCTACACTATAGAATCAGTTAAGGGTTGGGATTAGAGAACAACAGAGGATGGAGGACGACATGAAGTTCGTAAAGAACCTCATCATGACGATGTCTCAGGGAGACGTCAGCTCTGCTCACTCAGCTAAACGTCCGTCAGAATATGGTGGACAATGGGACGATAAGGTCCTGGAGAATTATTTTTGGGATATGGATCAGTATCTTGACACAATGCCGGGCTTGACAGAGGAAGCCAAGGTCAAGACTGCCGTAACCTACCTTACAGATGGGGCGAAGCTCTGGTGGAGAAACAGAGTGGAGGATCTAAAGAAGGGAAAATTAGTGCCAGTGGTAGACACCTGGGCCAAACTCCAGGAAGCATTGAGATTGCAGTTTAAACCCGAGAATTCTTCTTGGACTGCACGAATGTAGCTCATGGACCTGAAATATACAGGTAAGATGTGAGATTACATTAAGGCATTTACTAGTCTAATGCTCGAAATACAAGATATTTCAGAGCAAGATCAGTTATTCCAGTTCATGAGAGGTCTACCGACGTGGGCTCAAACCTAGCTCCGGCGCTCTAATGTGACGATCCTAAATGCAACCGTCGCCGCAACAGACCGATTGACTGACTACAGCAGGGAGTCAAACAAAGAATCGGGTGGCCAACAAAAGTTCAAAAAGAAGACTCAGTCGATGTCGAAGGACAGCAAGGACCTAGCGAAGGCAGGACCAAGTTCTTCAACGAAGGCCAGTGGAAATCAAAAAAAGGGGCCGGGCCCCAATTCGACAAAAGGATCTGGAGGTGGATCGAAGAACACAACCAAGACACCTGGTACATGCTTCATCTGCAACAAAGGGAACCATTGGGCTCGTGAGTGTCCAGAAAGGTAGAGAATAAACAGTGCAGAAGGTTCCGCAGAGCAAGATGGATCAGCTACAAAGTTGGGAGTCGTTCAGTTGCACACACTCAATGCGTCAACATCAGATCAGTCGAAGGCCACAGCGGCCAAACCTATGGAAAAGCATAAGTTGTGCTTCATGGATGCACGCCTGAATGGAAAAGGCATTGTTGCATTGGTGGATTCAGGGGCCACCCACAACTACATTTCGGCTAAGAAAGCCAAAGAACTGGGACTCAAGGTGCAAGCAGGCACGAGTACCTTTAAGGCCGTCTCCTCACCAGAATAGAAGATCAGTGGTATCATCAGGGATGTACCCACATCAGTTGGGAGTTGGCACAACAAGATGGACATAATGGCCATAGAAATGGAAGACTTTGAGATGATCCTAGGCCAAGAGTTCTTAAGGCTCAGAAAAGTAGCAGTCATTCCTCACTTGGAGAGTCTCATGTTTATGGACCCAGCTCACACGAGTCTGGTAAAGATCACAGAAAGGAGACAGAGTGGGAAGAACCAGGTGGTTTCAGCTCTGAGCATGAAGAAGTCAGCAAAGAAGAACAACAAAGAACCAATGTTCTTAGCTGCCTTGCTTGGAGGGTGGGATGAATTGGATGGTGTCACTGAGACACCCGTTCCGCCAGATGTCGATGAAATCATACTAGAGTTCGAGGACAGAATGCCAGAAAAGCTACCGACAGAACTCCCACCGAGAAGAGCGGTGGACCATCGAATTGAACTGCAACCAGGAGCTAGGCCTCCTACCCAGGCACCATATCGGTTGTCTGGCCCTGAGATGGTTGAGCTTAAGAGGCAGCTAGAAGAGTTGCTAGAGGCGGGATACATCAAGCCGTCTCGTTCACCATATGGAGCGCCAGTTTTGTTCCAAAAGAAGAAAGACAGAACACTGAGGCTATGCATAGACTTCAGGGCACTCAATAAGCTTACCATTAAAAACAAATATCCCCTCCCTTTAATAGCAGACTATTTTGATTGCCTAGCAGGGGTGAAGATCTTCACAAAGTTGGATTTAAAGCAGGGCTACTATCAGGTCAGGATTGCAGCAGGGGATGAAGAAAAGGTGAACTGTGTGACCAGATATGGGTCATACGAATTTATGGTCATGCCCTTCGGGCTGTGCAATGCTCTGGCAACTTTTTGCACACTTATGAATGACGTGTTCCGTCCACTTTTGGATAAGTCAGTGGTGGTGTATCTAGATGATATCCTGATATACAGTAAGACCATGGAGGAACATAAGGTTCACCTGGCGGAGGTGTTTGAGTTGCTCCGGGAGCACCAACTCTTCGTTAAAAAGGAAAAATGTGTTTTCACCCAAGAGGAAGTTCACTTCCTTGGTCATATCGTGGGCAAAGGTTTGATCAGGCCAGATCCAGAAAAGCTCCAAGCAATTAGGGATTGGGAGGCGCTTCAGAACATTCACGAAGTGAGGCAGTTTTTGGGCTTGACAAACTACTATAGGAAGTTCGTGGCAGGTTATTCTAAGATAGCCGCCCCTTTGACGGACCTCTTGAA
This sequence comes from Sequoia sempervirens, assembly GCA_007258455.2. Taxonomy (NCBI): domain Eukaryota; kingdom Viridiplantae; phylum Streptophyta; class Pinopsida; order Cupressales; family Cupressaceae; genus Sequoia; species Sequoia sempervirens. Next base: position 5,014 of record VDFB02208118.1, read on the forward strand.
GAAAGACCGAAAATGGAACTGGGCAGATAAGTGCAGGACAGCGTTCGAGTTACTCAAGGAGAAGCTCACCACGGAACCAGTGCTTGCTCTACCTGACTTCAGTAAGCCTTTTGAGGTGCAGAGTGATGCATCGTACTTTGCAGTTGGGGGCGTTCTTATGCAAGAAGGACATCCAATGGCTTTCGAGTCAAGAAAGTTGAAGGATAGAGAAAGGATCTATCCCGCCCATGAAAAGGAAATGACAGGAATCATACATTGTCTTTGAACATGGAGGCACTATTTATTGGGCGCACCGATCATTGTCAAGACAGATAATATTAGCTCAACATATTTCAAGACACAAGCGAAACTCACACCAAAGCAGGCTAGATGGCAAGAGTTTCTAGCTGAGTTCGACTATGAGATCCAATACAACCCTGGGAAGCAGAATGTTGTGGCGGATGCACTGAGCAGAAAAGAACAGTTAATGGCAGTAGAGGGTGAGTCAGAAAGTGATGAGCGCAATGCAAGTCAGGTGACTCTCTCATCAGATATGGTTGAGAACATCAAGCAGGGCTTGGTGGAAGATCCTCAAGCAGCATCTCTGTGGAAACAGTGTAAAGAAGGGAAGACTAGGAAGTTCAGTGAATAGAATGGGATTATGATGTTTACGTAGAATAGAGTCTATCTTCCCAGATTCAAGAGTTTTAGAAGAGACCTGATGTACGAGTGTCATGACACCTTGTGGGCAGGACACCCAGGATAGAAGAGGACTCTTGCGCTCTTGGAAAGAGGGTTCTTTTGGCCGATGATGCGGAAGGATGTAGACGGCTATGTCCGAAGTTGCCTCATTTGTCAACAGGACAAGGTTGTGACGCAGGCTCTCGCGGTCTTGCTCCAACCCCTACCAGTTCCGATTCGACCTTGGGCCAGTATATCAATGGACTTCATAATAGGGCTGCCCAACGTCAATGGTTATTCAAGTATAATGGTTGTAGTCGACAGATTCTTGAAATATGGGATCTTTGTGCCATGTCAGACACCGTGCACAGCAGAGGTTGCCGCCGACTATTTCTATCGGAACGTGGTCAAGTATTGGGGTGTCCCACTAAGTATCATCAGTGATAGGGATGCCCGCTTCACATCAAATTTTTGGACAAAATTGTTTAAGCTCATGGGAACGAAGCTCCTCATGTCCACAAGCCATCACCCGGAGACCGACGGCCAGACCGAGTGGATCAATGCAGTGTTGGAGGATTATTTGAGGCACTATGTGTGGTCAGACTAGTCAAATTGGCCGAAGCTTTTGGATTCCGCACAATTTTGTTTTAACCTACAGAAATTGAGGTCAAGCCAGTATTCGCCGTTTCACTTGGCAACTGGACAACAACCCTTGACCCCGCATACAATATTAAGTGGATACAAAGGGCCATGCCCTACAGCACTGGACCATCTAAAGGATTGGCAAGATAGAGTCGACTTGGCTTGCCATCACATGGTAAAGGCTGCAGAAAGAATGAAGGAGTATGCAGACGCCAACAGAAGGGCCGTGGACTTCAAGGTAGGAGACAAGGTGCTCCTGAAATTGGATTTGATTCAATTCAAGCCACCCAAGGGCTTGAGCCATGCTCTCATAAGAAGGTTCGAAGGACCTTACGAGATTGTGGAGAAGGTAGGGAAAGTTGCCTACAAGCTGAAACTTCAAGGTCACATGCGTGTACACAACGTATTCCATGTGAGTTAGCTTCGTCCAATGCATTATGATGCAGAGGACCCAAGTAGAAGTATCCATAACCGAGGGCTAGCAAATGTGTTGGATAAACCCAACGTGCAGATACAGGAAGTACTTGCAGTCAAGGAGCGCAGATTCGGCAGCTACAGGTGGTGTGAATTCTTGGTACATTGGCAGGGCCAACCCAGGGAGGAAGCAACATGGGAAAAAGCAGAGAGCCTGTGGAAGTTCGAAGATCAAATCCTAGAGTTCCTCCAAAGGGACTCCCAGGACCAGTTATAAGCCCCGAAAGAAAGTCGGGCACATTCTTCACACCAGTCCATCAAGGTGATTTGTGTGCAGGCGTTAGGGACGTCGCCTATTTTTAAGTGGGGGAGAATGTCAGGGGTTTGAGAGTCCAACATCAGGGACGCAAGGAAATCGCCCTCGCGACCGAGTGCAGTCCTATCCTGGGACTCGCACCAGTGTTCCAATAAGGTGAACGCGCTGTGGAGTGGAACTCAACCGTTGGAGCACAAGTTAAGCCGGACACCCTCGGGGTGGACGCAGTCTAAAAAGTGGACTGATCTGAGGTTGCAAACTGAGATAGTTCAGAGAAGGATAGAAATTGGGCAGTTGGGTCAGGCTAATTGGATCCCCGGTGTAGTATGCTGTTAAGGAGGAAATTGGGGCCTTCGGCCGTTCCTCGGTGTCATCCTACCGCCTCCTGGGATTTGGACAAATAGCTTATATAGGGGAGTATGAATCCTCAAAGTAGTTGAAATCACTACACCCAGCTAAAATCACCAACAAGCCCTCAAAGCGAAGGTTCATACTGCACTGAATGCTCCCAATGCAGAGAGTTCCAAAAAGTGCAAAGCAAAGCGCTGCGTTGAGGTCAACCTCGTCTCTACAAGAGAGACCAGGGCTGTGGATAGGGTAAATCATCGTGTAGCTCGATTGGGAGAACGCGACGTGCCTACTTGAAGATCAATAGAGATCGTCATCAACAACAGCAAATTCTAGTCAGAAGTAGAACAGGATTCAGAGGTCACGTGAAGAGGTCAATAGAGCCTAAAGAGTGCCGTGTTTCCAGGGGTAGCTGTGCAGTGAGCCAGGGGCTCATTGTTTGTAACTAGTGTTGCGAGAGTATCAAAGACTCTCTTTTATTGTAATTGAGCCAGAGGTTTTTTAAGACAATAAAGCTTGTTATTACCCTACATTCGGATCAGCAGCCGCCCGACTGAGGATTCGTGAGTACCGCCAGTTCGAGTAGGCGCTCCCCCACAAGAACCGAGATTACATTCCGCTGCAAAAGAAAGAGAGCTCGGTGTTCCTTAAGTCAAGGCGTAATCCGGATCCGACCCAAAGAGCTAGCATCCTACGGTGTAGCTCAAGTAAGCAGAAAACGGTGCCGCAGGTTGGTTAGGAAAGTGTGCTATTTGAGAGCAAAAAGCTAGCCCCCTGACAGGGGACATGTGTCATTTGGCATGTCGCCCCTGGGTGCCCCTCAAGCGTGACCGTGATGCTTCTCGAACAGATGAAGGATTGTGTGGTCGGTTTAAATTGAGCAGTAGCACGATCACGCTTGAGGGGCACGCAGGTCGCCCGATACGAATGCATGCAGTACACCGGATTGCTGTGCAGTGGCAACCTCATCTTCCTAGAACAGTCTCGGCAATGGACGAAACTCACGAACACGGGCGGCACTGGTAGCCGTTCCAAACTTGTCCATGTCGTGCCCAAGTAAGGGACTTCGTGGGATACACTGCACAGGAATCCTTTGTACTGCATGAGGCCGACAAGTATGTCGATTTTCTCTCAACGAGCATCTTACTCGGTTGCCCCATTCCCAGAGTTGGATGTCCCGTAGCGGACATAGGAACAGTCCGTATAGGTCCCCCACCCAGGACACTTTATTGCTATGCGGGTGCTCTCTTGCATTCTCCCAACGGTCTCGGTAGCAGATGCAGCTCGGAATAGGGGAGTGGCACTGGTAGCCTTCACCCAACTATGCCGGGACCAAGTAAGGGATGACTCGGGAGCCGCCGTGCAGTGGTTTGGTGGCTTGGGCGGGACCAACTTTCGTGTGCCTTCGGCGTGCCTGAAAGAGTCAAAAATCAGGGGGCTTGGACGTTTCTCGGTGTCATCCTACCGATGCCTGGGATTCAGACAAATAGCTTATATAGGGGACATGTGTCATCCGGCATGTCGCCCCTGCTTGCCCCTCAAGTGTGACCGCGATGCTGCTCGAATGGATGAAGGATTGTGCGGTCGGTCTTAATCGAGCAGCATCGCGGTCACGCTTGAGGGGCACGCAGGTCGCCCGATACGAATGCATGCAGTACACCGGATTGCTGTGCAGTGGCTCCCTCTTCTTCCTAGAATGGTCTCGGCATCGGACAAAACTCGCGAACACGGGTGGCACTGGTAGCCATTCCAAACTCGTTCATGTCGTGTCCAAGTAAGGGACTTCGTGGGATACACTGCATAGGAATCCTTTGTACTGCATGAGGCTGGCAAGTATGTCGATTTTCTCTCAATGAGCATCTTACTCGGTTGCCCCATTCTCGGAGTTGGATGTCTCGTAACGGACTTAGGAACAATCCGTGCAGGTCCCCACCCAAGACACTTTATTGCTATGCGGGTGCTCTCTGGCATTCTCCCAACAGTCTCGGTAGCGGATGTAGCTCGAAATAATGGGAAGGGCACTGGTAGCCTTTCCCCAACTCTGCTGGGACCAAGTAAGGGATGATGTGGGAGCCGCCGTGTAGCGGTTGGGTAGCTGGGGCCGGACCGATTTTTGATTGCCTACGGCGTCTGCGAAAAGGACGGAAATTGGGGGGCTTGGACATTTCTCGGTGTCATCCTACTGATGCCTGGGATTCAGACAAATAACTTATATAGGGGACATGTGTCATTTGGCATGTCACCCCTACGTACCCTCCAAGCGTGATCGTGATGCTGCTCGAACGGATGAAGGATTGTGTGGTCGGTTTTAGTAGAGCAGCATCACGGTCACGCTTGAAGGGCACGCAGGTCGCCCGATACGAATGCATGCAGTACACCGGATTGCTGTGCAGTGTTTCCCTCACCTTCCTCGAACGGTCTCGGCATCGGACGAAACTCCCGAACACGGGCGGCACTGGTAGCCCTTCCAAACTCATCCATGTTGTGTCCAAGTAAGGGACATCGTGGGATACACTGCACAGGAATCCTTTGTACTGCATGAGGCTGGCAAGTATGTCGATTTGCTCTCAACGGGCATCTTACTCGATTGCCCCATTCTCAAAGTTGGATGTCCCGTAACAGACTTAGGAACAGTCTGCGCAGGTCCCTGCCCAGGACACTTTATTGCTACTTGGGTGCTCTCTGGCATTCCCCCAACGGTCTCGGTAGTGGATGTAGCTCGGAATAGGGGAGCAGCACTGGTAGCCTTTCCCCAACTCTGCCGGGGCCAAGTAAGGGATGACTCGGGATTCGCCGTGTAGCGGTTGGGTGGCTGGGGCTGGACCAATTTTCGAGTCCCTAGGGCTTGAGTGAAAAAGTTGGAAATCGGGGGGCTTGGATGTTTCTCGGTGTCATCCTACCGATGCCTGGGATTCAGAAAAATAGCTTATATAGGGGACATGTGTCATTCGGCATGTCGCCCCTACGTGGCCCTCAAGCGTGACCCCGATGTTGCTCGAATGGATGAAGGATTGTGCGGTCGGTTTTAATCGAGGAGCATCGCGGTCACGCTTGAGGGGCACTTAGGTCACCCGATACGAATGCATGCAGTACACCGGATTGCTGTGCAGTGGCTCCCTCGCCTTGCTAGAACAGTCTCGACATCGGACGAAACTCGCGAACACGGGTGGCACTGGTAGCCGTTCCAAACTAATCCATGTCATGCCCAAGTAAGGGACTTCGTGGGATACACTGCACAGGAATCCTTTGTACTGCATGAGGCCGGCAAGTATGGTGATTTGCTCCCAATGAGCATCTTACTCGGTTGCCCCATTATCGGAGTTGGATGACCCGTAATAGACTTAGGAACAGTCCATGCAGGTCCCCACCCAGGACACTTTATTGCTATGCGGGTGCTCTCTGGAATTCTCCCAACGGTCTCGGTAGCGGATGCATCTCGAAAAAGGGGTGGGGCACTGGTAGCCTTCCCCAACTCTACCGGGACTAAGTAAGGGATGACTCTGGAGCCGCCGTGTAGCGGTTGGGTGCCTGGGGAGGGACCAATTTTTGAGTGCCTATGACGTTTGCGAAAAAGTCAGAAACGGGGGGGCTTGGACGTTTCTCGGAGTCATCCTACCGATGCCTGGGATTCAAACAAATAGCTTATATAGGGGACATGTGTCATTCGGCATGACCCCGCTGCGTGCCCCTCAAGTGTGACCACGATGCTGCTCAAACGGATGAAGGATTTTGCGGTCGGTTTCAATCGAGCAGCATCGCGGTCATGCTTGAGGGGCACGCAGGTCGCCCGATACGAATGCATGCAGTACACCGGATTGCTGTGCAGCGGCTCCCTTGCCTTCCTAGAACGGTCTCAGCATCGGACGAAACTCGCGAACACGGGCGGCACTGGAAGCCGTTCCAAACTCGTTAATGTCGTGCCCAAGTAGGGGACTTGGTGGGATACACTGCACAGGGATCCTTTGTACTGCATGAGTCCGGAAAGTATGGCGATTTTCTCTCAATGAGCATCTTACTCAGTTGCCCCATTCTCGGAGTTGGATGTGTCGTAACGGACTTAGGAACAGTCCGCAAGTCGCACCAGAAATGGGGCGCACCCAGGGGGTAAGTCAGTCGAAAGCTCCCTGTCCTGCGTCCCCCTCTTGCGTAATCTTGTTTGTGTGCGAACGGATGGATTTGGATCCCAGGTCTTTCAACACTCACAAACACCAGTCACGCTTTAGGGGTACACAGGTTCCCACCCAGGACTCCTGATTGCTATGCTAGTGCTCTCTATCGCCTTCTCGGAATGGTCTCGGCACCAGATGCTGCTCGGAATATGGAAAGGCACTGTTAGCCTTTACCAACTCCAACGGGACCTATTAAGGGATGACAGTGGAGCCCTCATCTAGCAGTTGGGCTAGCTTGGACGACCAAATTTGGAATGCCCGCGGCTTGGGCGAAAAGTCAAAAATTGGGGGCATTCTTCATTCGGCTTGCCCCCTGCGTGCATCTCAATCGTGACCGCGATGTTGTTCGAATGGATGGATTTGGCGGTCGGTTTTAATCGTGCAGCATCACGGTCACGCTTGAGGGGCACACAGGTCACCCGACAAAAATGCATGCAGAACGTTGGATTCATATGTGGTGGCCCTGTCGCCGTCCTAGAACGGTGCCTTCATCGGACGCACCCCGCGAATGCTAGCGGCACTGGTAGCTGCTCTAGAGTCGTCCATGTCATTTCCAAGTAAGGGATTTCGTCGGGTACTCGGCATAGGGATCCTATGTCCTGCATGAAATGACATGTATGTCGGTTTGCTCGTCCCAAGCATCTTACACGGTTGTACCATTCTCAGAGTTGGATTTCCCGGAACGGACTTAGGAATAGTCCGCAAGCTGCTCCAGCCCAGAGGAGTGCCACTCCCTATAAGGGAGTGCAAATGTTGCAATTCGGCTCGCGATCCTTCCACCAGCATTCTGCCCCGCCTTGCAGCTTCCCCTTCACCAAATTTAAGATCCCTCTTGCCTTCCCACCAAGGACACCTGATTGCTATGCAGGGGCCTCTCAATGCATCTCGTAACGGTCTTGACATTGGACGCATTTGTGGGAACGGATTGGCACTGGTAGCCTTTTCGATTCGTCCATGTCTTGATCTATAGTAGGCGAGCCCTTGTTTAGCTTTTGGGATTGTCCTATATACACCCGACTGTTAATGTGTAGGCTCTCTTAGCGTCTCGGAACGGTGGTATGGTTCGGATGCATCTCGGGGAGTGATCGGCACTGGTAGCTGATCCAGACTCGTCCAAATCTTCTTCGGTAAAGACGTTCCTTGGGAGCCTCCGTTTAACTCTCGGGTTGCTTAAGAGGGCGCGCTCCATTTTTCTCCCCATCACGAATTCTCCCTCTTGCGCCCTGCCAACTACACAACGCTCCTACTAAAATTCTCCGCTCCACCCCCCAATCATTTCAAAGTGTTACCCCCTTTCGATTTTCTCTCACTCCAAAACTGCAACGCCCCCGCCCTCTCATTTGAAAACCCATCCTCACTACCGTCACAAGTACACCCGGTTGCTATGTAGGGGGCTCTTCTGCATTTTATTAGGGGGTCTAGACATTGGACGCATCGCAGGAAAAGGGTCGGCACTGGTAGTCGGCTCTAAACTCGTCCATGCTGGGCTCAAATTGGATTGTTGGGAGCCCTCTTCTAGCTCTTGGTGTCTCTTCGATTGCCACACTCTGCCAACGACAGCCGATTGCAATGCGTGGTGGTTTCTCTTGCATTCCCGGGACGGTGTGAAAAAGTTTAAAAGTGGCGCAATATTCTGTCTGCGAAGAGTGGCATGATGATTGTCAGGGTAATTCGAGTTAGTCGTAGCTTTGGCCTCGGGCCACTAAGATGGCTGCCTAGTTTCCTACTCACAAGTCATGTCTGCCCAGTAACAGACTTGACAACATGCAATCGGTTCTTTCTCGATTGTTCCTGGAGGCAATCTTCAGAGCTTTTGGATTAGACCTATCACTCGAATTCTCCTCTCTCGAGGACGATTGTGTGCGCTTGTGCCAGTTCGTTGATGGTATTTGTGAAACAACGGTTTGGAATGAGCTCCTCCATTGTGCTCTATAGGGTGCAGTCAGAGGCTCTCTCGCCTTTGTATTCGGTTGGCATTCGTCATGCACGCCTGTCGTAAAGTAGCGCGACATTTTTCGATGTTTGGCAGTTGTCTTCGAATGATGCGTTGGTCCGAAAGTGCACGTTACTAGAATTTGTGCCATTGATTTTTCATCTTTGGCATGTTGCATTGTTGCAATCGAACTCCGTCCCCGAGAATGTGGCGGTCCCTTTCCGAGGAAAAAGCCTATTCACGTTGGTCTGGTGGTCATGGGCGGCTCGGAGACCCCGTTTTGGGTACGTGTAAACGTCCCTTGCGAGGCTGCGCGTCACCATGCTCCGGCCCGTGGTAGGCGTTCTATGTCTATTGAGCTACATTTTTGGTGGATGATTTGTGCCCAAGGCCTTGCTCCGTGGGGGATTTACTTATGCTGGTCGAGGCAGGATTTGTCCGTGCGGGGTGCGCCACAAAAAGTGCGTAGGGGGCATATACCTGGGAAATGGATGTCCTTGAGTGGCCTTACTCGGTCCCGTGCACGGCGCATTCTCTCATGGCATGACTGTCGCGAGCATGAGAGGCTTCGAGTCTCTCGGGTAAAGGGTTCTGTATGGGATATTCTTCCCAGGTTCCTGTGAACTGGAGCTCCTCGTCCTCGTGCTCCGGTGTAGGTTGGTACGTGTTCCCTTCGGGGGGCTGCATTAGCTGCGGAGGATGGTTACCGAAGTCGTGCTCGGAGCGGAATGATTTATGTTGGCCGAGACATGCTTGTCCGTGCGGGTTGCACCACCACATGTGCGTAGGGGGTATATACCTGGGAAATGGATGCTCCTGAGCGGTCTTATAATAGAGGTGGCCGCGTGCACGGTGCTGTCCGTCCGGGTAGGCACGTCGCGAGCAGGGGCGGCTGGGGGTCTTTCGGGTAAAGGGCTCCGTACGGGATGTTCTTCCCAGGTGCTTGTGAACCGAGGCTCTTTGCCACCGCTCTCCGGCTTGCGCGGATCTTTTTTCTACATAGCTCGATGTTCTCCGTTGGCACTTGGCAACAGAGCTCTTGTCAGGGAGAAATTTTGTTTACGGCAGTCGAGATCGGCTTGTTTATGTGCGGGTGCGTCACTCCAAGCGTGTACGGGGCATATGCCTGGGAAATGGATGTCTCAGAGCGGCCTTATAATTGAGGTGGCCGCGTGCGCGATGCACTCTCTGCAGACCCACCTTTCGCGAGTAGGGGCGTCTTCGAGAGTTTCGGGTAAAGGGCTCCGTACGGGATGTTCTTCTCAGGTGCTTGTGAACCGAAGCTCCTTGCCGTCACTCTCCGGCTTTTGCTTAGATGATTTTCTCGTGCAGGGGCACCCCCGACTCTTTTGAGTTGTGAGTGGATTTTGTTCAGGTTGCGAGGATGCATCAATGCTTACCTTTTTGGTTTCCCATGTGGGCGGGTCCACACACTGCCTCTAGTAGGCCTGCGGTGGCCCGTCCGTGGCTGGGAGCTACCTGGTCGATCCTGCCAGTAGTCATATGCTTGTCTCAAAGATTAAGCCATGCATGTCTAAGTATGAACTATTTCAGACTGTGAAACTGCGGATGGCTCATTAAATCAGTTATAGTTTCTTTGATGGTAGTTTGGGACTGCCGCAACCCCCTGTTGCATCGCCTAGGGGACAACATGTCGGTTCGTGAGTAGTTTGCTACGGATGAGTGCACTCGCGAGATTCACGGGGCAGGACCCCTCGTTTAGCCGCGCGGTCCTCTCCAGGCAGCGTCCACATAAGTGATGCGATGGGGCAGGGACACGTCTTTCCCCAATGGCCCCTTCGAGGGGGAGGCAAGGCCTCTCGACCTCGGGGGCGTTGGCGGATTGATTGTGTCAACACCCTATACATCGGTGCGACCCACACCAAGAAATCCAAAGATTGGAGCGCGGCTCGAATGCCTTGAGCATTTTGGTCGCTAGAAAATATGAAAATTAAAACATGGATCTCGGCAACGGATATCTCGGCTCTCGCCATGATGAAGAATGTAGTGAAATGCGATACTTAGTGTGAATTGCAGAATCCCATGAATCATCGAGTCTTTGAACGCAAGTTGTGCCCGAGGCTTCGGCCGAGGGCACGTCTAATTGGGCGTCACACTTCAAAATCGCTCTCTCAAACGGAGGAGCGAAGATGGTCGTCCGTGCCCACCAGAGGTGCGGTCGGCTGAAATGAGCACGAGGTCCGTCACCTTGTCGCGACGAGCGGTGGCCTATGTGGGTCGGCGTTGGTTTGCACGGGGCGGACAAGGCCAAGTGTTGAACTTTAGTTGGGCCGCGGTGGCCTGCCATTGTGCACGCATGCCGGGTCTCCGTCGCATCCCCAGGTCAGGCGTGAATACCCGCTGAGTTTAAGCATATCACTAAGCGAAGGAAAAGAAACTTACCAGGATTCCCCTAGTAACGGCGACCGAACCGGGAAGAGCCCAGCATGAAAATCGGCTGCTCCGCCTGCCGAATTGTAGTCTGTAGAAGCGTCCTCAGCGACGGACCAAGCCCAAGTCCCCTGGAAGGGGGCGCCGAAGAGGGTGAGAGCCCCGTCAGGCCCGGACCCTGCCGCACCACGAGGCGTTGTCGGTGAGTCAGGTTGTTTCGCAATGTAGCCCTAATTGGGTGGTAAATTCCGTCCAAGGCTAAATACGGGTGAGAGACCAATAGCGAACAAGTACCGCGAGGGAAAGATGAAAAGGACTTTGAAAAGAGAGTTAAAGAGTGCTTGAAATTTCCGGGAGGGAAGCGGATGGAGGTCGGTGATGCACCCCGGTCGGATGCGGAACGGCGTGAACAGGTCCGCCGCTCGGCTCGGGGGGTGTGCCAGTGCGGGCTGTTGCGGCGGCACAAGTGCAACCTTTTAGGTCGCACTGTACCTCCGTCGTGGTGGTCGAGGAGCGAAGCGCGCGCCTATGGCGGGCCCTCGAGCACCCGCGCGCTCGTGGCGCTGGCCAGCGGGCTTTCCATCTGACCCGTCTTGAAACACGGACCAAGGAGTCTAACATGTGTGTGAGTTAGGGGGTTTGGAAACCTGCGAGGCACAAGGAAGCTGACTGGCGAGATCCTCTCTTTGGGCAGTGCACCGCCGACCGACCCTGATCTTCTGTGAAGGGGTTGAGGTGTGAACACACCTGTTGGGACCC
>VDFB02208120.1:0-14866 GCA_007258455.2 Sequoia sempervirens
TCGTACATCTGAAAACCTGACTCACAAGCACAATGAAGACTGCAGCAATGTTGTTGAACATAAACATAATGTTATCACTTCCATAAACATCTACATCAATTGCCATAGCCGCTAACCAATAAAAATTGACTAGCATCAAGCTGAAAACCAATGCAGAAATGAAGGAGAATAAGTCAACAACAATACGATCCTTTACAACAGGAACATTTTTACCCAAGGATTCATCAATGCTTTCAAGCATCATTTTCTCATGTTGTACTGCGGGTGCATCCTGCAACATCTGACCCTGGTTAGCTACTCCAAGCTCATGTTTAGAACCACCTGTACTGACAGACATCAGAGTTAATTCCTTACTTGCATTAATTACCCTCTTTAACTGCCCTGTGTTTGCAAAAGATTGATCAGTCTTAATCCTGTGAGAATGTACAATGTACTGAATGCCATCTTTAAACAAATGATAATGATTCTGTTGCCTGTAGAAGATTGCTTTTCTATCATATAAATAAGGGCTTCCAAGCACTATCCCACAGATATCTAGTGGAACTACATCAAACTGAACTTCATCCACAAATTTACTGGTGATTGTGAACCTTAAGGTGCATTGTTCCGTTACTTGCAACTTGTCATTTTCACAAATCCAACCTAGTGGATAAGGTCTCTTATGTGGTGTAGTTTTTATTCCCAATTTCTTTACAACACTTTCTGAAATCAGATTAACTTGTGAACCACTATCTATGAGTGCATCGATTTTACTGTTCTTAGCCATAACCCTTAAATGAAAAAGCTCATTCCTTTTTGCATCTTCAGATAAACCATTAACTGTAGAAGAAGAAGCACAACTACCAACAGAAACACCAGAAATAGGGGTTTTACCTCTTAGACCCATCGCTGTTATCTTAGTCTCATCATCTGAATCTGAGCCAAGATCCATAACAACATTCATGGATTTATCCTTACCCTTCTGTTTCTGATTACGTCTTTGAGCCCACTTAGGCCTCAATTCGGGATGTAACTTCCAGCAGTGATTTTCATCATGACCATTCTTGTCACAATGAGAACAAGAAAGTTTCTCATCCTTCTTGACTGTAGCTGCCTTCTTTCCTTTCCCTGTCTCTGCATTCTTAGAAGATTTCTTTACATCATTATCAATAAAAGATCCTTTACCCCTTGACTCTAAGTGTGTTGCTTGAACAGACACTTCATCCAAGTTACAAGGGTTCAAAACCAGGATAGAATGCCTAAGGTAGGAATGCAAACCTCCTATGTACTTCAACAACGTGTCTTGGGTATACAAAGGAACATTCAAAGAAATAGCCCTTTTCCTGAATTCATGGGTGTACTCTTGGACAGTTTGACCTTTCCCTTGCCTAAACATTTGCCAATCCATCATTAATTGCTGCATATGTCCTAAGGGATAAAACTGCTTCTTAAGTGCATTAATAAATTCTGCCCAAGTTAAACTGACTCTACCATGTTGTGAAACTTCTGCCTTAGACCTACTCTCCCACCAGGTTAAAGCTGTACCGCCTAAACGAAGAGTAGCTAATTGGATCTTATCAACATCATCTATTAGATTCTGGACTCTACAGTAAACCTCTATTTGTTGAATCCAATCATCCAATTTTTCAGCATTAAGTTCTCCACAATATTTAGGCAAATCAAATTTTACATCAAGTTTTATCTTAGGTTTATACCCACTCTTGAAAGGATTAGAAGAAATAGAACGAGGAGAAGATGGAGAAGAAGGAGAAGGAGAAGAGGGAGGAGAAGAAGAAAAGGGATGATCTGGTTGCTTGCCACCATCTTCATGATGTTTCCCTTTCATGTCTTTGCGATCTTCTTGCTTCGACGAACCTTCTTCACGTGCCTTCCGTTCTTGTCTCTCCTGAAAAAGAATGTCCACCTTTGCCTTCATCTCGAGGAATGCTCTTCGAAACTCCTGCTCACTGATTTCTTCAGGAACCTCCATTCCAGAAACTGACATCTTCGGAAATGTTCTTCGTTTCCCGATCTCAGGATTAAAGTTTTTGAGCTTGCCTTCACCCTTTTGAATCCTGGATCTCGTTAGCATTCAAAAAAAACAAATAACTGCAATAATAGCCAACTAAGCTCTGATACCAACTTGGTCTGTATAGGATCTAGACTAGATGCGGTATTTAAATGCTTAAACTTTTTACAATGCTTTACAATGATTATTTCAAGTTAATTAAAATGAAATTAACTTAAGGAAATAACAGAATGAAAAGAATTAACAAGGTGATTATAACAGAAATGAAGGAAATGAGAAACAGAAAGAGAGAGAAGAAGAGAAGTGCAAACAACGCTTGATAACGGAGTTCGTCACGAAAGTGACTACGTCTCCGGGTCCACTCCAACAGAGAGACCGATCCGATTAACTCCAAAATCGATTACAAATGATGCACCAAGACCATCAGTTCGGCAGCATAACAGGGCTCCGACATTCAACAATGGCTTGAAAATTCTTCAACAAGACCCCTCTCTTCCGTGTTGCCTCAGCGTCAAGACTTCGTCACCTGAAAAACTTATGCCAATCCTCACCTCAAGCCCCCTTTTTATACAAAGAATTTGCTCAATTTGGCTTTCAACCAATTGATTTGAGAATATTTCCCTTATCTCTCCAAATACATAACAATCTGCAAAAATCTCCCTTTTACACATAAAAATCTTTAAAATATCCCCCCCTTTTACATAATAAATCTTTATATATTCCCTATGATTATTCTAAGCCCTTCAATTATTCATTCTCGGCTAATATTGTTTGGGGAAGTTTTGATTAATCCTTTAAAAAGATTAAAGTTCATTTAAATTAGGGAGTTGTTGTTCATTTTAAAGGCATTCGGGTTAACAACTCGAACAAAATAAACAGAGCTCCATATAATACTTAGAGCTATCCGTTGGTGCATCGGTGGCTATCCATTTTATTAGTCGGCCGGTCCGGGTTCCAAACCCGCCGGCTGGCTTTTTGTTAACAAAACAGACTGTACACTTTAATAAAAACAACCGGCCACAATATATAGTAAAGCGCACTGCTTTTGGTGTAACAGCAGTCCGGATTTGTCGCATATGGGAGGTCCAGGTTTCAAATCCCACTCGGGCGGGATAAACATTTTTGCAAACAAAATAACGAACGCCGACGTCAGGGATGAAGACGAGGCCACGTGTCGCACCAGGCGGGTGCCACGTGGCCAGCTCACATTCGCTGAAATTGAAGACGTGTCGCTGACGCAATACCTACGTGGCCTGCCAATTGTGCCGCTGACTGAGATGACATGTCAGATGACTCACCTGCCACGTGTCCAGTCCTGATTCGTTGGACATGCTGACTTGACCTGCCACGTGCCAAGCGCTCATTCACTGACAAAGACATGTCACTGCCGACTGGACCGATGACATGGCGCTGACTCGGATGACCGGATGCCACGTGTCTGAGAGAAATTCGCTGACGCTGCTGATGTGATGCTGACTGATAGCCGACGTGTCTGCCATGTGTCACGCTGACTGTGCGCTGACTCACGTACGGAATGCCACGTGTCCGAATATGACTGGTTCCGTACAATGCCAATATGGATGCCACGTCATTGTACGGACATGACACGTGTCAACACCTGGTTGGTCCACATCGGATGTGCTGACGTCAGCTGTATGGATGATGACGTCATCCCTGTACCCTCTGTCACTAAGTCAACTGAAAACTTTGACTGCTTATAACTCTATCGTCCGATGTCGGATTTCGACGAAACAAACACCGTCGGAATCGTCTCGACGAGCTCTTCGCGATGACGCCGATTTCATTGATTTTTGACAACGCCATTTTTTTCGCTTCCTGAACGCCCCTGATCCTAGTTTGACCGAAGGTTTGACTGGCCATAACTCGTGCAAACGGACTCCTTTTTGCTCCGTTCGAGTTGCGTTGGAACCAGGACGCTGAGCTCTTTCTGATGGTGTAGATTTTGGAGAAAAACGAGACACTTCCATTTCCACTGAAAAATGTCCACCGGATCAACTATTGAAGATGAAAATATTGAGGAGACCATGGTTGTAGATGAAGCTAATTTGCAAGAATTCAATTTGGAAAATAATATGATTGTACAAACAAGTCCTAGTATGTATTCAAATCCCTCTTTCAATGCAATGGAGAATGTTTCAATAGGCACAAATCTAGGTACGTCTTCAAATCCACATTTTAGTGAAATGGTAAATTTGTATGTAGAATTTTTACAAGATGTTGGACTTAATGATATTGGCACTGATAATATTAGGAGAGATGAAACTTTTATAGAATTTGTTGAAAATGAAAATGAGAATGAAAAATCGTTCATTGAAAATAAAAATGAGAATGATCCTTTTGTTGAAAATGAAAATGAAAACTGTTTTGTTCATGAAAATGAAAATGAAAACTATTTTGTTAATGAAAATGAAAATGAAAACTGTTTTGTTGATAAAAATGTAAATCGTTTTGAAGTTGAAAATGAAAATGAAAATATAGAATGTGATATTGAATTTAATGAAAATATTTTTAAATTTTTTTTAAAGTGATGTTTTGGATAATCTTCTTGGTAATATTTCTTGGAGGAAAATAAGAACGCATGTGAATAGAATGTACACAAAATTATTTTATCATAAAAAACTTGCATTTCAATGTCAACTAATGATGCAGTTGATGAGAATGCAAAAATTGAGGAAAATAATGAAAAGGTTAGGCTTTTTTGTTAAACAAAAAATAAAATATCAATCATTAAAACATGCTATGTCTACTATTGCTAGTGTCATTCAATCTATTGGGAAAAATAGTCGATCTAAAGATAAAAATGCAACAAGAAGAGTTATAACAATTGCTATAGTTAAAAGCAACTTTGAATTAAAGAATGGTAAGCAATATTAGTGAAGTTTTAAAAATACATCCTAAAACATTGCTCAAAGCCGCAAAAAGAAGAGAAAGTATAGAAAATGATCCTATCAACCAATGTTGGAGTTTCAGTGGTTGACTCCCGAGGTTTGATATAAAATTGAATGTTGAAATTAAATCTTTGATTGAAAAACATTGGCATGATAATACTAGGGTATCATCTAAAGCTAGAGATGTTTTAAAATTAAGGGTGGGGTCCAAAGTTCGTGATCCTCACCCAAAACACCTATTAGATACAACACAAACTAAATTTTATAGAAAATTTTGTGGTGATTTAGTGTTACTTGGTAATATTAAAATAAGTCAAAGGTCTTTAAAAAATGTAAACCCTGGTATGTAAAAATTAATAAGCAACAAATATCTTGTTGTTGTAAAATGCATGTTCAATTTCATTATTTTTATGATGTTTTTTGATATATACATTGTACCTTGCATACTAACATGATTATACAAGAATGTGGCATTAATATGCCACCTGAAGCAATAAGGGAGTTTATATCAAGTTTGTTTTGTGAAAGATCTAATGGTAAAATTTTTTATTTAAGTTCTTGTATTTCTGGACAATGCATTAGTTGTGGAAATCTTTCATTCTTAAGAATTTGTATGCATGAAACTATTGATAATTATTTTGGACAACAATTAGTAGATGTTAAAATATTTAAGAATGTTCACTATTCTTTAAAAGATGGAAAAATAGGAAAGCGTTGTGATTTAGTTATAGAAAAAGTTAGTGTACATGCATTCATGAGTGAATTTAAGAATAAGATTGTACCAAAATATGCCATGCACTCTCAACATGCTCGATGGTTTGATGGTCAATTTCATGCATGTAGAAAGACATTTCCAATTGGTACTATACTTTTAGTGGTTGATTTTGCAGAAAATTATACTCTAGCTCCGCAAGAGGAAATTCAATCACAGTATTATAATTGAGTGCAAGTAGCTATGTCTGTCCATATTGTTTATAGACATGCAGATGATAGTACTGAGGATGATAGAAATTTTTTGAGGGAGTATCATTTTTATTTGAGTGACAACCGGTTACACTCGTCAAAGTTTGTTCAATACTATTTCAATATATTTTATAGAGATTTAAGATAGAGAAATCCATATGACATAACACCTCATATGGTCAAATAATTGTGCAGGGAAGCTCAAGAATGCTCGAATGTTCTATTGGTTAATTAGGGTTCACAAGGAACTTAATATCCAACATATATGAAGTTTTTTTGAAGCTAGGCATGGTAAAGGAGAACATGATGGAGTTGGTGCATGTGTCAAAAGAATTATTGCTAGAGAACAATTAAAATTCGAGGATGCAGTAAAATTTAAAGATGCACGTGGGATTGTGGATTGATGCAATACAAGACTATCTGCACCTGGTTTGAGTAAGCACTCTATAGTTCATCGATTCTTTTGGTTGGTTGAAGAAGAGAACATTGTACCTAGAGTTGACTGTGAGACAATTAGTAGATCTACTAAATGGCATTCATTTAGGAGTTTGACAACAAGCACATGGACTGTCTGGACAAGGGAGCTTGCATGTTTTTGTCAGTTTTGTATCTCAAGAGATTGGGAAGCATGTGAAAATATAGAATGGGTTAAACAATGGGAGCAAAGATTGTCGACACCTACACAAGCACATGATCAATATGAAAGAACTATTGAAGAAAATGATCAAGTGTTTGCATCTGAAGACTATGACTATGGTTTAGACCTTGCACAAGAAGATAATTTAATTCAATTTATTTCATTTTATTTCACTTTATTAAGTTATTTTGTAATACTAAATTATTTATATGGATATGCGCAAGTTATTAAATCAAAATTTGTTTGCAGGACATGTGCATGTTGTTGTTGCACCTGAGGGGAATGAAGAGGAAACAAAATATTGGTTGGCTCATTGTGTGGAGACTAAACATAAGTTAATATCACCTCGAGAAGATGATGATGCCTATCATTATCCAACATGTATGGTGATCCCCTTAAGACATCCCCTTCAGCAAATTTTGATAACAAGTTTTTGACCCCCTTAAGCAAATTTTTAGAACAAGTCTTTAATCCCCTTAAGAAAATTTTGAGAAATTATTTGATGATGGTTTTCATGTTTTCCAATAGGATCAATGGTAGTTGTTGGAACTTGGCTACAAAAATACCTAACAAGGAAGAATGGTCTACCTACATTCAAAGATTATGAAACACATAAAAAGATTATACACTATTCACATTTGGTGGTGGCAACAAATATAAAACTAGATCGGTATCATGGAAGACCTACAAATAAAGTTCTATGGCCAATTTCTATGGAAGAGCATGAGACAATCATAGATGCATTGCAAAAAAGAGAGGATGCAGATGGTACAATGGAATAAGTAAATACAGGGAAATATAGTCTTAGTTTTATAATGTCCTTTTAAATAGATTAAATACATGTTTTGATATTGGTCAAGTGTGTTATTAGTTGAAATTGATTTAAACTATCCTTTTATATATCCTTAAGCCATAATCACAAAAAAGGATCTAGTCCATGCAGATTCAACCTAGACAACATGGAATACTTGGTAAAAATAAGTAATTATTAGTTAAATTATATTTAAATACATGTTTTGACTATATATTGATATTTCTTGTACATTAATAGTTAAATTTGATTTATTATCCTCTTTTGTATCCTTAAGCCATCATTGCATTGATCTCATACTTTGAAACAAAAATGAGAGGATGCCTGTATTCAACCTACACACGTGTGGAATACTTTTAAATGTAGGTACTTGAGCTATGTACATATAGATAGTTTTATATAAATTAAAATATGTATGTTTTGACGATTTCATTGATATTTCTTGTACATTTTTTATATTAGGTGGCGCGAAGACCTACTATATTCTGAGCATGAGTTTGAGATGTTCTTGAGATGGCATATCCAAATTTTGTAAACATTGTTTTGAAATGACATATATGTACATACATACTTACACAATTAAACATTTTGTACAAATTACAAATACATGTACATAAACAATTATGTACTCTATGTACTTTTATGTATCAAAATCAATATTCTATATATTTTGTTTGTTAAATGTGCATGTTTTCCTACTTTGAAACTTTATATTTGATTGTATAATCACTAAATATCATGCATAAATTATTGTTAAATCAATTATATCCTTAAGATGTTGTATTACAACCCCTTAAGACATCCCCTTAAGACATTTCGTATTAACACATATCCTAAATATTATACTTAATTATATCATTTGTTATGATGACTCACCCTAAAACTTATAATACTTGTTAATATCACTTAATATTTATACTTAATTATATATTATTTTTGATCCTTAAAGGCGTCATAATTAGGACCCACAAGACATCCCTTAAGGCGTGTTGTATTACTTACATATGTATGTTATGTATTATATCATTTGTTATGATGACTCACCTAAAACTTATAATGCTTGTTTATATCATAATATTTATACTTAGTATACTCTTACTTTGATCCCCTTAAGATGTGTTGTATTAGCACATATCCTAAATATTATATTTAATTATATCATTTGTTATGATGACTCACCCTAAAGTATAATACTTGTTTATATCACTTAATATTTATACTTAATTATACTCTCCTTTGATCCCCTTAAAACGTCGTATTAGGATCCCTTAAGACATCCCCTTAAGACAACCTATAAATTAGTGTTGGATGCTATTATTTGTTTTGACAGCTTATAAATTAGTATTGGGTGCTATTATTTGTTTTGACAACTTATAAATTAGTATTGGATGCTATTATTTGTTTTGACAGCTTATAAATTAGTATTGGATGCTATTATTTGTTTTGACAACATATAAATTAGTATTGGATGCTATTATTTGTTTTGATAGCATATAAATTAGTGTTGGATGCTATTATTTATAGAATTTATTAATGCTTTTGTTCTCTAATATTGTATGGTATTGTTTATTTCTTCAAATTTCATCCTTTGTGGTATATAAATGGATTGCTTTTGTTTGTAAATTATGATTTATTAACTAATTATTGATTGACACGAATTGAATAAGTTCATTGACTAATTATCACTAATTATTGAATGTACATTTCATGTATATCATGTATGGTATCACTAAATTTGTAAAGTACAAATATTAAAATGTCCTATTAATTTCAACTTTAATTTCATATTTATATTTAATTTCACATTAATGTCCTATATTAATGTCTTGACTATGAACATAAAATGCATAAATGTACATGTGTAAATTAAAAATTCAAACAATAATAAAGTCCATAATTTACAACATATTAAGTGCATGAAACCAATATATTAAGCACACAAAATAAAGTCCATCAGAATACAACCCATGAACTAAAGTCCAACAAAGTACTTGACCCATGAAATATAAAGTCCAACAGAGTACATGAGAAACAAAATATGTAGTCCATGAAATAATCAAATATAACCCATAAAATCATGTTTAGGTCATGCATTGTCTCTATAATCAAGAGACCTCTTCACACCATGCAGACTATGTGGATGACCTGAAACACTCTATACAAGAGAAAGATGAAATCAAATGTAAGATGATGAAAAATGATTTAATGACAATTTAATTTATAATTCATCATAAAATTAAATTACCATCATATGTGGGTTTGGATGCTCTGGCGCACCTGAACCAACCTCTAAATTCTCTAAATCAATCTACATAAACCACTAGTACACAAACAACAATATATGACTAAATAAACTACTAAAAATTGTATATAAATGACTAACTTTAGTCACGTGACTACTAGTGGTTTATTTGTAGTAATTTATAACACCACTAAATTTATGACTAAACAATTTTAGTCATTTATTTATTGATTAATTTTAGTTATTAATTTGGTCATTGATTTGGTCATTGATTTAGTCATTTATTTAGTCATTAATTTTAGTCACGTGACTATTTTAGTGGTTTATTTGTAGTCATTTATAACACCACTAAATTTATGACTAAACTATTTTAGTCATTTATTTAGTCATTGATTGTTGTTAATTGGTCATTTATTTAGTCATTAATTTAGTCATTACTTTAGTCATATATTTAGTCATTAATTTAGTCATATACTTAGTCATTAATTTAGTCATATATTTAGTCATATATTTAATCATTAATTTAGTCATTTTCATTTATTGGTTTTCATTAATTGGTCGTAAATATAGTCATGAAATGAATAATTTATTAAGTACCATAAATTTTATAATGCAAAAATAACATAATATTAAACTTGAACTCAAACATAAAAGCAAATAAAAATATTACATATACAAACAAGCTACAACATGCTAGAATTAAAAGATCGATTCAACATCATGATAAATAAAGGTAATGTGAAATACAAAAAATAATCCAAATATATATATATATATATATATCAAGTTACAAGATGTCAAAGTTGTCTAAGAGTATATATGTAAATATAATAAAAAAATGTTAAAGTTTTCTAAAAGTTTCCAACTCTTTCAAATACACCATGATAATTAAGATCCCTGAACAACATATTCAAAATACTGCATAAAGCAATGAGCCAAGATGTCTAACATTAAATAGTACATGATAAACATGTTCAACTATGTCATTTTCTACAAATATTTTAGTGGCCATTGTGTGAAGATTCCCTCTTTCTATTTTAGATGAACAACTCCATCTATTTTGTCTTCAAGTTGACTCCCTAACTTTATCCCCTTCTTTGAGTTTATCAATACATTTCTGCAAAAAAGAAAAAGAAAAACACATTATATTACATAGGTAATGATTACCCTTGTTTGCATAATAAAACAACCATTACTTACTTAAATAGTACTTGCATGTGTGTGTTAAAATAATTGCAAATGGAAAATTTCAAAAATAATTGCAATGATCAATCTAATTTACTAAAAAACCATTACAATGTTACTATTACCTTCATGCTAATCAGATACAAAGGCCACAAATATAAACACTACATTACCATGGATGCAATATTAGAGCACTACTAACATAACCCCATGCATTCAAAAATTAGAAAAAATTCAGATTTAAAAAAAAGGTAAAAAATTGTAAAACAAGTGATAAAAAACTATTTTTAAAAAAATTGAAAGGCATTTCCATAGCCTAGAGATATAGAGAGAAAATAAAATAAAAAGTCTAATGAATTGTAAAAAATAGATTTATGTAGTTTATATTCATATCTTTAATTACATTGCATTGCACACCTTTCAAACTCAAAGCATTACTTCGCATTGCATAACTAATAACTAGATGTTGATAGATGACAAAATTTCAATTACAATAATATAGTTTTTACAAATTCAACCTTCGTAGTTATGCAATTACTTCACATTGCATAACTAATAACTAGGAGTAGCTGCCAATTGCATTTTCTTGTCATGGCATTCTATGAGACCACATTTCTTTGAGGCATTTTTTTCAAACAATTCATTGCCTTGTCTATGCTACCACATTTTCCATACATGTCTACCAAAGCATTTTGTCAAATAGTTCACAACCTTGGAAAAAATCTATCAAAAGCATAATAGTAAACATGAGACCATAATAGTATGACGCTCCATAAATCTTTCCCCATCCCTAAATAAAAACTAGCACTATCAGCCTAACAATGCCTCATCAGTGAAACCCCCATTATAGCCTCACCGATGGCCCAATGAAAGCAACTCATAACCTAGTATCGGTATAACAATACCCTATCAGGTTGACTCCTAAGGTGCTCTCCCCGATAGACTGACAGAGTCAACAAAAGTAAGCATGTTGTTGTGACACATGAACATCGGTGGAACAAATGTTTGCATTCCCCCGATGGCTTGATATAAGCATGAATTATCAAGTGCATAATGTATATCAGTGGAGTTGAGGTGCATTGGGGTGACGTTATCTGGCGTCCTAATGATAGACCTAAGGAAAGTTGTTCATCAATGGAGAAGGTGGCTATCGATGGAATAAGAATCACAGTCTCACTAATACGGTGATAATGATTATTCTAACTGATGTGACATCTCGAGGCATCATCGAGATATTTGAAATTAATGTTCCCCCCAATGACAAGACTGAAATGGGTGGTGCATTTAGGGAGCTCTAAAATGGAGTACTTGCAGGTTTTAATTCTTGAAGTGAATGAGTGAAGTGTGTGGAGTTAGGTGGTGGCGATGACTAATGTATGCTAAACATTTATGGAAAGGAATGTGAATGAAGTTATTAAATTATTTCATTTCATTATTTCATTATATTCTTGAGGCATTACTTACTCAATGCTCCTCTACTGTGGTGAATAATAGGTGTGAAAAAAATGTACAAGAGGTGGCGGATCTGTTGCTGCAGAGGTGATGGAGGCTAGTTTCAAGCTTAAAATGAAGAAACAAATCTCACACTTTTATGGAGAACCATCAATAAAGAGACTGATGGGGTGTTTTCTATACAACTATGAATGATTAGTGCAGTCAATGCAACTAATTCTGGGAAGAGGATTCGGCCAGCTCACACACAGGTACATAACTAATTTGGACATTGATTTGCTCATAATGGCTTGGGGCTTAGATTTGGAAGAGCCAATTGAAGTTGTGAAAAAGGTCATGAAGACACTGGTGCATAAGCATTATCTGAACAACTTGGATTCACTGTTGGAATGAAAAATTCTAGGAGTTGGGATGGATATCGGTGAGAGAATTGAAGGCGAAGAGGATGAAGAAACATTCAAATGCATACCCTTTCTGAAATGGCCAGAAGGAAAACGTAAAGCTAGATGGAGAGAGGGAGCAACACGCGGGTGGGAGGCTCTTAAATTGATTATGGAATTAATAGAGGTTGAGGTAACTGTAAAGAAGGCAAAGGTTGAAGCGAAGCAACTAAAGTTGGAGCAGTTAGAGAATTTGGAGCAGTGACCTCAGAGGAAGAGGAAGAAGAACGAAACCTCTATGGAAACTATGGCGAGTAGCTTGTCTGCAACTCTACAATTAACGTAATCCTCTACCATGAATTTGAGTTTTTTGGTTGTCTGTAGTTAGTTTTTGGGGGTTTTACAAAACTTTGGGCAAAGAAAATGAGTTTTTGGTTTGCAGGGTAGTTAGTAGTTATTCGTAAAAGATGGTGAATGTACTTTTTAGTGAAAATTTTGATTCTGAAATAGTTGTTAAGTACTGGCAGTGAAGTCACTTCAAATAAACTATGAATTTTGAAAACAATGAATATATAAACTCTCTAGCCATACAACTATAATCTCAAAAAAGATTGTAAATAATGAAATTAATAGTTTGAATGCAAGTAATCTATGTCAATTGTCAAACATTAATATTCTCCAGTTGTCACCTAAACCTGATTTAATAAGTAATAAGCACTTACTGGTAATCATGCCTACCCACCAAAGTGGCTCATATAGGTAAGAATAACCTCCCACTCCTGCAATAATTTTTTCATGGTCACTGTTAGTATGTAAAAATAAATTTGGAGAGAATAGAGTTGCAAAGATAGAATAGAATGAAGACTCTAAAGAAGCTATTTTCACATTGTAGCTTTTTGACAATCCAACATGACACTGAAGCTTAGTGTTTGATTTTTGTTCAACACAAAAACAAGAACTAAGCCATGGGATAGAACATTGAAATCAATTTGTATTTCAAAATTAGTTAGTATACTCAAATGTGAAAGGATATGAAAGCATAATCAAAGAAATGTGTTAAAAGGGCGCCCCCATTTATGTCCAGTGCAGGTGGCAATTGTCCAGATTTTGAAGTTCAATATTGAAATTTTATTTAAAATTGAAATATAACTGTTGGTCGATTCCACAAAAGGATATAAAAGTCATGGCAAATCCTAACCTGGGAATTGGACATTCCAGTAGGTGAATAACATCTTCTTATGGTCATTCATTTACATTGTCAAACCAGGGAATGTATGCTTGAAATGGAGTGGCATTGTATGTGTACTAAGAACCAGTTTCAATCACAATTTACCAGAAATAAACGCTTGGAAGGAATTATACTTATGCTGCAGGAATGTAATATAAAGTCTTCTTAACTTAGACATAACTTAATCAAAGCAGAAATCATGACAACTCTTACTGAGAAACAAACTATGAACTGGCCTTATGCTGCAGGAACAAACACAGGGATGGATTCCCGATGCTGCAGGAACAATATAAGACTGAGTTTGCTCTGAAACCTTCAAGAATGAAATCTAACTTATAATCATCAGGAGATAAATAACTAACTATAGATACTCACTAAGTGGGCCCCCTTAGCAAGCATCAACCAGTTTATGCAAGAATTGAACTCAAAACTTCATCAACTTTTATTCATAATCTCAAAATCATATACATTGATTGTCCTGCTTGTAAGAAAACTAACACAAAACACTATTTCTCATTATAATAATAACTTTAACACACTCTGTTGCTCACTCACGTAGGAGGAACACTTATTTATATTAGAAAAGCAACTAACTACCTAACTCTAACAGAGAAACATGTGGACATAAGTGCATCCTAAAACCGAGGAACAAACTTCTTATAAATGAAGGCATATCTGTTCAACACAATTCAGAGAGAATTTAGTATTCCACTCTTCCTAGGTTAATGATCATTTAGATTTCCTCCCAATGACTCGATCAGAGAGTCTTTGCTGGAACAACTTCCTCGATGTCGTGCTGGAAATGGACTTTATTGTAGAGCCGAGATCTGTAGCGCTTTGACTCATTCATGCCTCCTTCAACAACCTGCAATGCACATGGAAACAGAAGCGAAAGAAAGCAGGCGTGGAAAATAACATGATACATATTCATTAATCACATATTAAGTCCATTTCATTATCCAAAAACCACATGCATTATATCAGTCATTCAGGAGGTCAAACAGGGTAATTAATATAGACACATAGAGATGTTAAGCTGCAAGAATATAGG
>VDFB02208121.1:0-36308 GCA_007258455.2 Sequoia sempervirens
CACGATGTATCTTCAGGCGCTTCTACCCGACAGGTTTACCTCATTGTAATTGTACAAATTAGATATGAGAAAAATGTTTTATTATTTATTTTTTTCATAAATTTTTTTGGTGAATTTCAATAATGTTTTTAATATTCTTGTTGCAGTTGACTAATCGAGGAAAGGCACCAGCAGTAGAGGAGAGCATCCATAGTGAGGTGTAGTCATTATTTTGAGATGATGACATCGCTTATTTAGAAAAACCTCTCAATACGATAAAGAAGGTCCAAAAAAAAATGCAATGAAGAAATGGTTAAGTTGATGTTCATAGTGCCTCAAACAGATGAGATAAAAGAGAGGGTTACAATATTGATTGAGAGATTACAAAACTTGCAAGTAAGTTTTCATGAGGTATTTAATTATAACATAATTTTATTCATGGTTTTATATTTTGTACTCTTTTATGTCATGAACTAGAATATGTGTTGTTTTTATGGGGTTATTTTCCTCCTCATGATGCTCTTGGCCATGATCAGGGTACTACAAGTGCTACCCAAGGAGTAGGGGTTGGTACAAGTGCCCATCCTGATCTTCCTATCCATACATCACATCATCTGACCCCATCATCCGTGCCTATATTTCTGTCTAAAATGTTGGCAACACATACCATGCAGGAATCCATGCATGCACCCTCTGGCAATGAACACATTCCAGAACATGTGTCAGGACATGTACCTGGGGATGTAGAGGCCACTAGTATTGGTGATGTTTTAGCAACATTTCCTGGATCTTCCCATATTACTAGTATGTGAACATTGTCGGTCACACTTGTGGTGACCGAAGATTTTGTTCCCATAAAGATAGAGAGGGTCCCAGGTACTTTAAAATGTTTTAATTATTATTATATATAATCCAATTGAAATTTACTTATTGATTTCTCTTTTTAGACTATTGATCCCATGATCATTTTGTAAGAAATGATGTTTTCTATAAACATCTAAGTGATATTACATTGGAGCTCTTCGAGGCCACCATACATACATGGTGGAATGCCCAAAATCAAGATTTAAAAGATGAGCTTATTAACAGTTTAGTTGTGTTGTTCGGTGATAAAACATTCAACTAAACCAAGGTCCTTGAGAAATTTGGTACCTATCTAAAGTATGCGAAGGACAAATATAGGTCACATTTAGAGAAGAACAAAAAGTATGAGCGTCCCCCCATGATTCCAAAGAGGGAGTGGAAGGACCTGGTGTCAGATGGAAAGGACAAGGCTAAAAAGAAAAAAGGAAAGACACCATAGGGCCAAGGAAGGTATGTGATACTATCAACAATGTAATTATATACTAATTACTTTTTCTTTTTACATAATCTAACGTATTTCAAAATTTTCATAGGCTTCCTCACACATTGAAGGAAACAAATGAAAGACTAGAAAAACATGGGCAACACAAACTTGGCTATGGCTATGGTGGTTATATGAAATTAGCCGCATGAATTGTAAGTATCAATAAATGAAATATAGCATCCAAATAATAAATTGAAAATAATCTTGGTTTTATCACACCATAGAAGAAAAATTCATGGTCTTATGCAAAAATCTAGGGCTCTGAATTCAACAAAGTTCCCACAAAAGATGACTTGAAGATTTCCTTCCAAAAAGGCTATGGAGTTGTGGCTAAACGCCTAAGAGTCTTGCCTAGGAAAACACAACCTTCCACTACATCCGAAACACAGGTAAATAAACTCAATAAAGTTTATTTAAAATTTGAGAATAACTTGTGCAATCTATTCAATATTAATTTCCATAAAAGAATAATTACACATGCCTGTTGTTTTGAAACATTCAAGCAATGATAATCATGACATTTGGAGATACAACCGGTGAGGGGTGGAGCTAACCCTGAATGAAGGTCATGGTGTGCATCCCAGTACTTTAGAGCATGTAGAGCGTGATCAACATGTTGAGCATGATCAGGCTAGAGAAGATCAGGAACATGATGTGGCCCCATCAGGTAAAGAGGACCACTCTAAAGTTCTTTCAAACATATTTAATTGCAATTAGTGTATTAATTAATGTAACCTTTCTTGTTTCAGTTTTAGAGCATGTAGAGCGTCATCAACATGTTGAGAATGATCAGGCTAGAGAAGATCAAGAACATGATGTGGCCCCATTAGGTAAAGAGGACCACTCTCATGTTCTCTTAAACATATTTAATTTCAATTGGTGTATTAATTAATGTAACCTTTTGTGTTTCAACTCTGAGATAGGATTTAGAGGGTGTTGACATGTTGAGCATGAGTCTATAACAAAAGTTGAAACATGATGTATGTGGACCCATCAGTCAAGACCACTCTAATGTTCTTTTAATTAATGAAATACTAAGTAACAATAATAATAAAAACATGTCCAGTTTAACATTTCTTTCTTATTGCTTAGACCCTTGAAGTGTCTACGTTATGAAGTAGATGACTAGAGGCATACATTAAGATCATGAGCAGAGGGCATAACAACTAAAGGGGGGATAGATGATTTAGAAAATGATACTCCATATTTTTTTAGCTTTAAAAAGGAAACAAAAAAAAAGTGATTGTAATCATATCATGACAACCATATTTTTGATAATATGTAAAAACTGAAAGAATGAATATTATATGTTAATGAATGAATGTGAACATGTTAATTAATGAATGTTATATGTTATTAATGGATGAATGATTGTTATATGTTATTAATGGATGAATGGATGAGTGTTATATGTTATTAATGGATGAATGAATGAATGTTATATGTTATTTTAATGGATGAATGAATGATTAATGTTATATGATTGGGTATGGGGAATTGAGAGTGATGTGAGTAGGGGGCGAGGCCAAATGAGCTTCCATCGTCACGTGGTTGGCCCTATTAAGTAGAGAATATTAAACTATTATAGAAACAAAGAGAAGCTCAATAAGGTAATGTACTTTTCAATATAAGAAATGCATTGTTTGAAGCATCAAACCAATATGAAAAGATGAAAGAAAGTTCTAAATTTTCACTATGGTGGCAGAAAAATGATTCTTTATAACCTGATTCCATGCTTTGCATCATAATTTTAAGTTATTTCCATTCCAATGTTCTGAGTTTAGTTTGTTTGTATGGCTTTGTATGAATACCACAATGTGTTGTGTGTGGATTTGGTTTCAAAGCTCTGTTTCTTCTATTTTTAGTGGTGACATAACTCTAAAATTTGACTTTTGAGTATAACAGGTTAGTGGAAAAATTAACAGTTCTAAAGGGTTTAGAGGCTCAATTGAGATAGATACACAGATATTTGGATTCTTTTGTTGATGGGGGCTTTGAATTAACCATGAAATTTTGTACCATCTGTAGGTATTCAAAAGTTTCTCTACTTACATTCATTCTTGATCATAAATGTTTATAAATAATATTAGTGCTTCAAACTTAAGATTCATTTCATTGTTATAATGATCAAAATGTTATACTTTTCTATAAATTCAAGCATTCTCTTTCCCCCTACCCTTTGCTCTCTCCCCCCTCTTTTAAGAATTTTCTTTGTCATAAAAGATTCACATTTTTGTCTCATTTACACAAATTTATCTGAAGCGCTAGGAGTGAATAAAGATATGTAAAAGATGATGGATTATGTCTAAACAACAACTTTCCATCTTATAGCTAATTAAATCCTTAATATTTGAATAGTTTAGAGCTCGAATAATGCATGTGTAGCAATAAGGGATCCTATGTGAAGATTCAAACTTAAAACATCACTTTGGTATTTTTCCTTAAGCAGTGAAATGATATTTTGAGTAATACAAACCTACACACACATTGATATTTTTTGGCATTGCATTGAAGAATTTTTTTTCTCTTATACCTACCCTCGGCTAGACATGGAGGTATATAATATTGGTTTTTGGGATTATTCTGTAAGTAGTTGATTTCACAGAGGAAGACTAAAATCTTCTTAATGTCCTGTGTCAGGTGTGAAAACATATGAATCACTTGCTGAAGGCACCATTTTGTATTCATCCAAAAACTGGTTTGTTCTTTTTTTTTGTGTTTCTTGCATGTGTTTTTTTTAGGCTCTAGATATGTAGCTCGACTCTTTCCTTTGCACTTTTCATCTATTTTGATGATTACAGTAGATTTTCCTCATAATTTTTCATGTAGATATGTTTGTAACCTTATTTTCTACCAATCAATTTGCAAACCACTCACATATTAAGGACCATTTCACTAACTTGTAGTCATCCATTACTTCATATGTTGCAGGTTGTGTCTATGTTCCAATAAATCCTGATGATTGTGAGAACTTTAATCCTACAAGTGTACCCAATATTTCTCAAGTAAAAGTCTTACTTTATTTTATAGTACTTTAAATGGTTAATTGAAGGTGCTTCTTTAGATTTGAGATAGTTGAACCTTGGATTAAAATATGGTATTAGATGGGCAGTACAATGATAAAATTGAGGTCCATTGAACACAAATTACGAACATAATTTACTGGACTATGAATAGTGTTACGATTATAATTATTTCTCCTTTACCTACCTCTACATTAATCAAAAAGATAGATCCCTATAAATCTAACCATGAAAGTGTTGAAATATGTAGTATTTGCAAGACTCGAGAAACTATCAAACATATTCTTTTTGAATGTTTTTATGCTCAGGAAATTTGGTACTTATTCTGCCATAAGCTGAAGGTCTGGAATTGCAATGGTAAAATTAATTGGCATGATATTCTATTTTATAATTTCAAGCTCAAGTTTGATTGTAAGCTATTAAGTAGTCGAAGGAAAGTCCCAGTGACCCCCAAAGTCACAACGATAAGTTATCATTGGTGAGAATCATAGCGATACATTTAAGACCGAAGGAATAATTCTCGAGGAGACTCAGAATGTTGGTATGATTGCATGACACCATAGCGACATATGATCTATTGGCTATCGGTGAGACTCAGAACATCGATGAGACTGTGTGACACCAAAGAAATATGTAATATTGACTATTGAAGAGACTCAAGGCATCAGCGAAACTACATGACGTCTCAATGGGTGTCTAATAAACATGGAAAATGATGAATGATTTTTTAAAAAAAAATTGCATTGTTTCGTCACAATTTTGACGAACACAACTGACGAATCACCAAAAAGGTCTAACAAAGTTGCTATAGCTGCGACAAAGGCTTCATTGTAACTCCTTGTCCATTTTGTCATAATGGCGACGAAGTCCATCGACGAATCACAGAAAAGGTCTGACAAAGTTGCTTAGCTGCAATGAAGGCTTCATCTAGGGAGTTGGTAACTTCTTGAGAGAAATGGCTAATGGGGCGAGGCAACAAATCCTAGAGTACCAACTTAGAAAATTGTCTACAAACCAATAATAGTCTCATGTCCTTGAAAACACAAGGGTCCATACAAAAAATAGCTAGATACAACCCCTTTCATCTATCCTAGATACTAGTACATTCCTCCCCAACCACTCAAAATTTTGATTTAAAAGCAAATGAACCAAAACATAAGAATACTTGAATTGGGACTCAGTATAGTAGTTCTTCAACAACTCTTTCATGTTCCCAACTATTATCTCAACAAAATCATAGTACCTCAAAAAAATTTCTCTTTTGAGTGTATGGCCTAGGGAAAACTAAAAAGGGTTAACTTCATCATCATCGAGGCCAAAAATCAAGGCCAACATTGAGAACACAAACTATGTGTCCTTCTTGAATTTATTGTGCAAAAGAGGCTGATGAATTTTTGCTCTCTATGGCTTTTCCTTTGTCTCATCCTTGTAGAAATTTTTTTTCTTGAACATGTCTTCTCCCAAGGCATCCATCTGTTCTTCATCAAAAAGCTCGACACCACAACTCATAGGGATACACAACATATCCCGTATGGATTTAGAAGAAATGGTAATCTTGATCCCATGGCTCTCAATGGCCTTTGTATTTTTCTTAATCCTTTTTGCACATGCGTCAACCAGCTCCAGGCACAAATGTATAATAGGTAGCATAAATTGTGGCAGACCATTGTTCTAGAGCTAAAACACAAAACCTTCTGATAGTTCATGCTCCAGTATCCTTTGAAGCACACCTTCCCTATGATATTTAGGATTGGCCAACAACTAAGGGTCGAAAACATTGTTAGTGATGTCTTGTACCACCTCTCTTTGGATGTGTTTATTAGGTTGGACTTTCCTGTAATGCTCAAATGGTTGGTCTTCTACTGCTAGGGCATTGGTGAATGAGCATCACCCAAAAATATTGGCATAACTAGTCTTCTATTTGAAACCGCAACTTGCTTGCCAGAGGTAGACGCTTTTTCCATGACTATACAAGAAAGTTGCAGAGAACTTCTCAAGTGATAACAACCACTTTCCTTTTGCTTCTTGAGAAAAATCTACTTTTGAGTGTAATGAATTCTCAAACTCGTACATGTAGTTGAGACTATGCCCATCGTTGGTCCATTAAATGTTGCCACTAGGGTAATACACATGAACATGAGATTTGTATCCCTCATAAATGTTGAGAATTCCATGAGAATGGAATTAGTATATTCTACCCACTGACTCTTTTACAAATAAATTAATTGCATTAAAAAGTGTGCTTTTTGTCATACAAAACATGTTGAGGTGATACAAGGTACTCTTGAAAAGACGGTCCCATTAATTTGTCAAAGTTTTAGCATATTAATCCATGTATTTTCTTATTAGTAAGCTGGTTAGCACTGATGATGGAAAATGACACATGTCAACAATCGGTGTATTAGAGAATTTACTTCCAATGCCCAAATTTATTTATCAAAACATGCCATTAGATCCTTCTTATGATTTATCTACCTTACTTTATTTTGTCTTAAAACTTTCCATTTCCATCCGCCTAAAAATAAACATTTTGTTGTGTTAGTGTAATTAATTAATTATTACACTAGCATAAGTTAACTTAAGTCATACATCATTTAGTCCTAGGTTTCATTTTAATAAATCATTTAATAATGGGGTAATGTCCCCTTCCATGTTTGTAGGGATAAGATTCCTTCTAGAAAATGAGTTGTCCTTCTAGAACTTATGTCAACATTCAATAATTTCCTATATAGGGTTCACATGTTGTCACATGTTGTTAGATCAAGACACATGGAAACATCATATTGCATCTTGCATCCCATTCATGCCTATATATTCAGGGAATTTGTACATTTGTAATCATCTCATAGTGTAGATCAATAGAATTTGTATTGTGCATGCCTAGTTGTAACACTTTCTATGTGGTTGATTATCTTTCCTGGCAAAGGTCCTCCATTGAAGACTGCAGCTTCAGGGACCCTGTGTAACAATAATATCAACATGGTATCAAAGCATGTTGAATTCTAACATGGTATCAGAGCTTGTCTAGTAAAACGTCAACCCTCAATCAAGAAAGTTGGTGTGAGAGATTCTTTGCAGGCTTGAAGGATTCCATTGAAGGCTACTTGATTCCACCCAGGGACCAAGCTGATTTTTGAAGCAGATAGAGTTAGATCGAAGCTCGCCATTGTCTTCAGAAGGCCTCAAAACCCTAGGATGTCCTGTCCAATCATCTAAATTAGATACATCAACCCAGGAGCCATTAGAGGTATTTTTGGGTTTGTAAAATCAATCGTACGATCCATACAATTTGTAGTAAAAAAATCACCCCGGTCAGTTGTCCTCTAAGGAATATTTTTTTTAGATCATCAAGCTTTTTTTATCTCATCATTCGGGAAAATTTTTATATAGTATTCAAAAAAATTAAAGTTCTACAGGAAGCCTACAATTTTAATTGACATTCGGCATAATTAATTTTTTATTGGCTATAGTTCAGGTTTTTTTTTGTTCGGTCGGCCATAATATTTTTTCTATAGAGTTGAATTTTTATCGGCATTTTAATCAAAAATTTTGAATCGAAATTTATTTACAATATTCAAAAAAAATTCTATGAGCATCATTTGACAATCTATAGAAGTTGTTAGCTTGGTCACATCAGCCGACGTCACCGGGCATCACCCTCTCTATCGGCTCGTTCATTGTCATTCATGCCAGAGTCATTCTCCCAGTCCCCGCCGATCATCTCTATTGCTGGTCTTTGTTCCCAGCCATCCTTCGTCTAACATTGTCAAAGACTCAAGCCCCCGCTGCATATAGCCTCAATCATTTGGAGATCCATGGGCTCTGCTTACTCCCGAGTGGCGCCGCCTACATCCCGATGCTCCACTCGACTCACCGCCAGTGCTCGCCACTCTAATGTCGCCGATCCAACAAATTATTTTTTAAAACTGCTAGTGGCACTCGTAGTCATATTAGTGACTGGGGGCCGATTTATTTTTCCCTAAGGTGCTTGTTTTTTGCACCTAGTTAGCTTGTTATCTACCATCTAGCAATTTTTCTTCCAAGGGCCATATCTTCGCGCCATGGTATTGAAAATTTGTAAATGAGATACTGATGGAAAGAGAATTCAAAGCACTATCCAGTGGTGCCATCCATTTTGTATGATTTTTCTACTATAAAATTCTATAGCCAACTGAAGACAAAACCCTAATCTGGACTCAGAGGCTCATATCTTCGCAACCGTTCATCGGATTTAATTGATTCCAGTAGCATCAGGAAGGTGATTCAGAGCTTTTTTCATCCATTTAGACTCCTTGATCAATTTCAGATCTAGGTACTCTTGCATTTATTTTTTCATTTTGGTGCATTTTTTCAATAACTTAGATATCCTAAAGCTTGGGAAAATATTTTTTGAATCGGGTAGCATCACTTCAGTTGTACATCATCCTTGGAAGTCTTTCTTTGTTGTTGAAGGTCATTTGTCTTTGGTTTTTTGGAGAAATTTCATTATGCGGCTTGCATATACTCCTTATTTGACTATGTTGCACACGAGAAACTATAAGAAATGGTAGGATGGGATTAACCACCATCTCCAATCACTTGATCTATTGCCTCATCTGTTTGGTATAGTTCCCAATCTGAGTGAAGGTATTCATGAATTTTCTTGGAGTTGAAGCAAATACACTTTCTTGGAGATAATTGCTATGCAAGTTGATTATGATGTTTTGAGTTCTATTGATCATTGTGATAGTCCTCATATCTTTTTTGCTAAGCTTTGGGAGATATATGGAGGATCAGACACTCCACCCTTCCCCAATGGTCAAGATTCAGAATGTCATTCCTCAGATCAAGTACCCTATGATGATATTTTTGTGCAATAGGTTGATTTCCTTGAATCTTTCGAAGAGGTTGATAAGGTTGCTTTAGGTGCTTCTCCATCAAAGTCACTTGGTATCCCTTCACATTCAGTGATTCATTGTCCAAAATCATTGATTGAGGCTTTTTCCATCTCTATCCATCAGGACACATTCTATTTTCTAGACTTGATATCACAGGATGGCTTCATTTCAAGTATCACTGACTTGGCTACTTCTATAGGTTTTGAGGACATTCTTGAGGGGATATCACTCCTCTATTCAGATCCTACTTTGGAGATTTTTATTGAGTCTCCTCATCCTTTTGTCTCAACCATGCTTGGGGATCCTGAGACTATCTTGGAGACACTTGGTTTCTCTTCAGATATTTCATGTATGAGACTTCTTCCCTGTCATTTTATTCAGGATTTGAGGTTTCTTCAACATCCACCATTGGATTTGTTTCTTCCTAGTGGGATACTTGTGGTTTGGACACATTTTTTGCTTCAGACTTCTTTCAGTGGTTTTGAGGACACTTCATTTAGGGGGGGCTATCAAGTCTCCATCACATCATCATCTTTGGATATTGTTCAACTTTAGTTTCCACATCGTCCGATTTGTCACCCTCTTCATTGATTGTGGCATCTTCTTCTTCAGGAAAGGAGACATTTGAGCATAGTTTAGAGACATCATCATCATGTTCATCATTTCTTGCTTCAATTCCTGTCCAAAATGGGAAGCATCCCTACACTTGTAGTTGGTTTTGTTTCTTCCGAAAGGGAGGCAAGTTGTTTGTTGACATTGGATCATGCTTTTTCTTCAAACACTTACCATCTTTGCAGGTGATCACATCTTTTGGGGAGGCTATATAGTCTCTCTATTTCCCTCCTATGGAGGAGCTATTGTATTGTATCCATATGAAGGATGGTGTACTTGGGGGCTATTTGGGAGTCCTCCATCCTTCCCATCCTATCTCACTTCTTTTTTCATTTGCATCTACTTTTTGGAGAGGGGTTTTGTCCCCACTGGGTTTTCCCCTTTTCTCCAGATGTGGGAGATTTTTTGCATCTTTATGTAAATGGGTACCTAATATGGCCTTGTAGTTGGGACCCATCATCGATCATCTATGCATAATCATTTCATTTTCCTCCCTAAGTTGAACCTATGGGGGGATGTTAGTGTAATTAATTAATTATTACACTAGCATAAGTTAACTTAGGTCATACATCATTTAGTCCTAGGTTGCATTTTAATAAATCATTTAATAATGGGGTAATGTCCCCTTCCATGTTTGTAGGGATAAGATTCCTTCTAGAAGATGAGTTGTCCTTCTAGAACTTATCTCAATATTTAATAATTTTCTAGATAGGGATCACATGTTGTCACATGTTGTTATATCAAGACACATGGCAACATCATATTGCATCTTGCATCTCATTCATGCCTATATAGTCAAGGCATTTGTACATTTGTAATCATCTCATAGTGTAGATCAATAGAATATTTATTGTGCATGCCTAGTTGCAACACTTTCTATGTGGTTGATTATCTTTCCTAGCAAAGGTCATCCATTGAAGACTGTAGCTTCAGGGATCCTGTGCATCCATAATCTCAACATGTTGGTTGAGTTTTCCAATTCACCTTTTCTATATATAGCTACACCACCTTTTGCTACATTCATTCGAACATATAGTCTCTTAAATTTTCTGGCCTTCAACTTATTCCCTTTCTTCCATGTTTCTACTCTCGTGGAGACCGCTTAGGAACTCTCATCCCACTCCTTCCATGGAGACCGCAACACTGCTTCGCATGAGAGGTCACTAGAGACAAGATCAAGCGCATGGTGAAGAAATGTGACCTCCTTGTTATGGTAGCATTCAAGTGGGTAGTCGACGTAGACTACATTACTAATGAGAACCAGCTTCAGAACAACTACAATGTGCTTTCCCATTTCGTGGCCTAACTGCTAGACCTAAACGTGTCCAAGCCTATGATAATTGAACTATTCCAAAAGATGTTCGACACTTCACCGATGGAAGGGCTTGGCTAGATAGTTCAAGTGGCCATCCCTAGCATTTGTATTCCAAGTGCTATGGACCTCTGCAGGCACATGGACTTTGGAATAAACATGTACCCTAGTTTCCCTTCCTCACTAATTTCAACACCATGCACATTGAGACACAACGCTACTCCTCTCAACCAATGGCCACTTTTATGTTGCAGGAGTACGGTGTGTAGTGGGTTTCAAGAATCACTTAGAGGAAGCACTTCAACTTCCTAGTGTAGATTCACGGTGAGTAGACCCTAGTCTACACCATGTGTCCTGTGTGTGTTGTGTGTTCAGCCCCTATTTGCAACCCATCAGATCAAAAGAAGAAGAAGAAGAACCTGATAACGAGCCCTTTTTTCTTTGTCATCAATGGCTAGAGGCTTAGCTTTATTGCTTTTTTCTCATTACCTCCATTTTTCTTCTTTTTACTTGTTACTTTTGTTGGGTCTTGCTCGAGAGAGATTTATGTTCAATTATGAGCCTTGGGTCATGCATCATATTGTAAATTCTTAATGAATATAATATAATATAGCCTTTTTTTTCTTTAGTGTTCTTCTTGGGTTGTTTTATACTCAAAATTTTGAAATATTTACAAAATTTTTTACATATGGTACATAACTATTAAATTTTTTCAAAGAACTATGCATTTTAATGGAAAATCTTTAGATAAATACTATTCACTGGTATATATAAAGCGTTTCCCTCCATATCTTCAAGCTCGTACATGTCCCTTTTTTTTCATGTGTTGATTTGGAAAGGTACTTTCCACAGTGCTTCAAATTTTGTGTTGCCTTGTTCTTGCATTATGTTCATCATAATTTGGCACTAAGCTCCCCCCTTGAATTTTGGGTTAGAAGTCCTTTTATTAAACCATTACTTAACTATCTGCTGGTGATTGATCAAGGCTCCATGAACCTTTTCTCTTTCCTCCATTTTGAGGATTTCTACCAACCATACCTCCATTCCACTATTTTCTTCAATCTCCAAGGCTTTTGGTGGTTGTAAAGTAGGAATTTATATGGAAAGGGGTACCACTACCTCTTTTTCATACACTAACTCATGAGGGGAGGTCTTTAGAATCTACTTGGGAGTAATTTGTTCCACCCACAGAGTAGCTCACAAATGCTTGTGTTAATCCTTTTTTCGTTCTAACCCAATAAACTTGGTTAACCTAATTAGGTTTTTGTTAGATGCTTTCTCTAACTCGTTCCCTTGTGAGAAATAATTTGATGAAGCCTTGAGGAAAAACCCGTATCTCTTAGCAAAATCTAACACTCCTGATTTCACAGAAACTCAAGAATTGTCAGATATGACAATCTCAGGTAGGCCAAGCCTAGGAACTAGCTCCTTAAGAAAATTGACAATTTTCCCTTCTGTGATGTATTCCTACTCAGTAAGATGCACTACAAGAATAGTGATTTTGTTAGGTGATAATAGGTGTCAAAATTCCTTTAAACTCTTACCAAGGGAAAAGCTCTTCTTCTCTACAAAATTACATTTAGATCTGAAGCCTTTTAGATTCCCTGAATGGAATGCAATAGGATGCTCTCCACTATCTTTCTCATACTTCTAAGTGAGCATGGAAACTATATTATGTTGGCCACTATATATGTAAAGTAGAAAGACTTTGGAAAAATCTGGGCTAATCAGTGTTGGGGTTTCAGAGAGGGCCACCTTTCATTGCTCAAAATTTGTTGCTCCCTTGGAAGTCCACTTGAAAGGTAGGTTCTTCTTAAGCATCAAGGTGATTGGCCACACAATGCTCATAGAATTTGATATGATTCTACTAACAAAATCAATCCTTCCTAGGAAATATCACAACCCTTTTTTCATTTAGACCCTTTCAAGATCTATTGCTATTCCCTCCTTTGATACTTCAAATCCAAGAAGCTTTCTTTGAGGTGCTCCAAAGAAATATTTTTCTGGATTGAAAGAAATCCCAAATCATTGGTATTCTTGGAAAACCTTTCTTAGATAATCTAAATGGTCATCTTTTGATCTAGGAAAGACTATTAGGCCACCCAGATATATGAAGATAATCTGGTTGATCAATATTTTTAAATCAATGCTTATCACCTGTTGAAAAGTGGCACCAGCATTGGAGAGTTTGAATGACATCTTTAAATATGAAAACGTTCCCCACTTAGTGGTAAACATCATCCCATGTCAGTCAGATTCCTTCACATAGACTTGATTGCATCTTAAGAAACCATCTAACAAGGAGAACATCCCTGATCTAGTTAGAATCTACAAAATATTCGTTATTAGTGGTGAGGAGTAATGGTATTTTAGTGAAGTCCCTTTTAAGTCTCAAAAATTGACACAAAGTTGGATATCACCATTCCTTCTCCAAACTGGGACCAAATTTGGCACCTAGGTGAAATTTTTGATAGGGAATATGATCTTTTATTCGACCTACTTGGTGAGCTCCAAAATCATCAGGGCTTCAACCTTTGGGTTGACTAACCTTTGTTTCTCTTGGAGGGGCTTGGATCCATCCGCCAAGTTTATAGTACACCAAATTATGCCTGCGTCGTACCCTCTGAGATCATACCTGAAGCATAAATCTTTCAACCGTCTTTTGTCCTTGCAAGGGACTTCCCTTTTGGCTCTTAGTTTTTTGTTTCCTTTGACATCAAGCTCTTAACAATCCCTTGAAATTGCAGAAAATTTTTGTTTGTCATTCCTTGTGTCATCGGGAAGATCCGTCCCTGGTGGTGAATAGTCAAAAGTTATCCCTGGATTTTGTATGAATTTTTTTTTTTGAATTTTGCCACCCAAACCTTTCCAATTTTGATCATTGTTAGGACTTGAGGGTTGGACAATGACTTGCATTGCACTCTGCTTTGTTGGGTTGGAAATGGGTTCAAATTGTGGATAGACAGGAGGCATCTAATCAACAATACTATTTTGTGATTAGGGAATCACTTGTATGTTGAAAACTTTGAGACTCTCGATGAGATACCATACCCTATGTGTGTAAGATACCATCCTTGTATTCTTTGTAGTCGCTTGTCCACAGACCTGGCTTACCACTAGTTTTGAATCTCTTAAAGCTTGTATTCTCCTCACGCCTATTTGCTCTGCTAGAATCAACCCATGAACCAAAGCTTCATATTCAACATCATTGTTGGAGCATGAGAACTAAAAATGGTAGGCCCTGGGGGTCTCCAATCCTATTGGAGACACTAATTGGACACCCAATCTAAAACCATCTTTACATTTGGTGCCATCAAAACAAAAGGTCCATAAATGATTATCATCTGGATCATTGAATTCATCTCGATCCTTCATTAGTTTCAGAAAGACTTGATCATTGTCAAAAATTACATAGGTTCCTAGCCCTGTCACATGGAAGTTTCCAAATGGATTGGAATCTATGAATTGGTTGAGAAACACTTCTTGCTTGGGAGTCCGCTCGCTTGTATCTTCTTCTTCTTCTAGCATTTCTACACAATATCTCTCTTGTTGATAGATAGAGGTATGTGCATCCCCAAAGCATAGATTAGTGTCATTTGCAATATGCTCAAGATGCAAGGATTCAGAAAGGATCTTCATCTTTTCCCTGTGATTGGTTCTCAATATCAGGTGGGGCCAGTCAAGTGCTAGGTATCTACCAAGCTTGACAGTGAAATCTCTTGACAGACACATTCCTAAGACTAGTGGAATGTGTATCACTACTACTTCCTGTGTAATTGTTTAGGTTGGGCAAGAGAAAAGGGTCAGAGACAAGTCCTTTATCTGACGAATAGTCAAAACTTTCTTCCCATCCATTTGCATGATTCCATTTTCAAGATGCTCATACTTAAGCTTCAAAGCATCTGCCACTTTTTTTAGCATAACAGTGGTGCTAGCCCCCGAATCAATCATATTATTATGTAAGAGTTGGTCTGCCACTATAAGTGTTAAAAAGAAAGGTGTGGGATTTTTTCTACTTACTTCTTTCTTTCTTTTTTTTCCTACATCATTGTAATAATCTATTGCTTTCAGAGCCTGAGGGGGCAACATGGATCTATTATCTCTACTTTGATTGCACGACTGAGTTGCATTCACTCGTGGACTTTGTTCTTCTTCTTTTAACACTTCTTGAAGCAACATATTTTTTTTGAGAATTGATATGATGTACGACAATGATACATGGGTAGGAACCTTCTTCAATTGCTCCACCACGTTAAGCATCCTGACTATTTGGGCCTTGGGTATTTCTCTTTTTTTCAGAAGAAAATGTTTTGACATGACTGGGCTTGGTTTTTTGCTTGTCTCGTTCTCCACCAATGGTGTGTTATGTGGCTACAGAAAAGTCTAGATGATAAGCGATGAAGCCTAATTTTTCTATGGAAATAATTGAAGTGATTTTGGTCATGGAAAAGATTGTACGTACTCTCCTATAATCCTTCTCTTTGATCTTGTGTTGTAATCTGACTGCACTTGTGGAACACTAGTCATCAAAGTTTCATTGCGAATATAGCCTCTTCCTCTTCTAGCCACAAGAATAGAGCTTGGTCAGGTGCAATATATAGCTCCTACTCCAAGGACATCCCTTGCATTTGTGCTATGAAATGAGCATTCTCCATTTAATATGATTCGTACTCATCCGCATTTAGGAGTATGGCCTTGCTTCTTTGTTCTGGTACCCTCTGCTACATACTCCCCCTTGGGAAATTTTAGGGCATATGGCTATCAGTCCATGGGAAGCACCAAAAATTTTCATCTTCTGCCAAATTATTCTAGCTCAGGACTAGCTCTTTACTCAAGCTATCCTTGGTTGTCTATAATGGCATGGTGGTCGAGACTATCTAATTTTTTGATGGAATCTGTTGACCTCCTCCTCTGGATGATCCTTGATATGGATTATGTTGATAAGATGGCTTCCCTCTGCCATAGGATCGCATGGTCTGCTTTGGCGGTGTTGCTTGTTATTGTTTGATAATGATCAAATCATTAGCGAAATTCTACATGAGATCTTTTGTGTCAATGATATATGCCACCATTGAGGAAAATATCAACATGCTTGCTTGAGCAGTGGGATGTACATTCATATATTTCAAGGTTACCAATGTCAATTGTGTTGTAGGAGTACTTGGGGTAGCTTCTTCTTGATGACCATCAGAGATTTTTGCAAACACTAGCATTGGTGGCCAAAGCAAAAGATTTCGAGCATCAATTAGATTATTCATTGTGTACACTTCCACCTCATACACATTGGTTAAGATATCCCCTCCCATGGAGGTTATCATGACTTTGATGTCGAGGTTGAAAACCTTCAGATGGAACATGAATGCCATGGCAGTCTGAGGTCGGGCTGTCATGGGGATCCTTTTCCAGGTGTTATGAAATTTGGTGTTGAAGTCGATCATGGCCTCATGCATAGCTCTCTTGATGGTAATTAATTGTTGCAGCAATGAGGAGTGGTATCCTCTCTCTGAGAATCGTTCAAAGAGGTTCTCTCCAAGCTGGTCCTAGGAGATGATAGAACCTGAGGCCAAAGACTGATACCAATCTTGGGCCTTTCCCTTAAAGGAGGATGCTAGCAGCCTCAACATGGCATTCTCCTGCGATATGTTATGTACCCTACATACCTCTACTATATCTTGCAGGTGTTCAAAAGGGGTTTTGAAGTCTTCTCCATAAAATTTTTGGATAGCCTTGAGGGCCTTAACGAGTATGGAAGGAAAAACATCTAGGGGTGTGGGTGGCTATAGTGGACTATCACTATTTCCTATTACAATTTTTTGAGGAGTAGG
Source organism: Sequoia sempervirens (assembly GCA_007258455.2). Classification (NCBI taxonomy): domain Eukaryota; kingdom Viridiplantae; phylum Streptophyta; class Pinopsida; order Cupressales; family Cupressaceae; genus Sequoia; species Sequoia sempervirens. The sequence goes on from VDFB02208121.1 coordinate 16,977, forward strand.
GGGAGGTACATGAGCCATAGAGAAAAGATACCTATGAATCAGGTATGCAGGTAATCTTATTTTAAAGTTTAAGCCTTTGGGTGGAGTAGATAAAGCTCTAGATACTAGGATCTTACTTCTTACTCTATTTCTACTTACAGGTGATACAAAACCTATAAGTCTTCTCCTTCTAAGTACTGAGGCAGGTAACAAAGGGTACTGGAAGTGACCTATCAAAGATTCTCTTGTTTGGACTCTGGGCATGAAACTTTTAGTTTCCTTACTTACCTTGATTCAAGAAATATTTCTGAATTCTAATCAAGCATTTGGAAAACTTCTTGTCCCACTAGGCATGCCAAAAAAATAACTATTGATCATCAAAGCTTGTGCCTCTTTGATAGTCTTATGGGAAATTTAGCGAGTGGGGGAAAAATTGCATCTCACTAACTACCTTCAAGATTTTTATAGAAAGCCAGTTCTTCTTTGGGGTTTGGAGATAAGGGGAGAAGGAAATGCAAACATAAAACATAAAAGGTGATGCACCAAAGCTTTTACAACATTTCAAACCCAAATCATTCCTATGAGTGATATAAATAGACATAGAATGCCACAAACCTTCATTGTTGGAAAGAGAATGAACAACAAAGGCTAACTTCAAGCACAGTGCAGACTTTAAAATCTTTTTGTAGGTAGTGTTCATTAATGTTCGAGCAAACATAAAGATTTCTTATGAATAACAAATCAATATCTCAGAAATCACATGAACTCTTCCACATAATACACCGTAGCACAATAAAACAACTTTAAAAAAAATAGAGAAGTCCAATGACATAGTCCAATTTTATTAAGGTACTACTCTACCATATGAGCATACAACATAGAAATAATCCATTTAAACTATACAAATTTAGCTTACAAGACATAGTGTTTCATTCAAAATGATAATATAAAGAAAGAAAGATTGAAAAAGGACATGCATGCATAGTCTCAACAATTTCTCCTCAATAGTTTGTTCTTTTAAATAACAAATGAACTTTGAATCAGTGGTTAGATGCCAATCCAACAATAGTTTAAACCTTAATAGATATAACATACCAAAGAAAAGTAGTTTTGTAACTTTTCTTTTGGAAATAATTCTAAAACCCTAAGAAAACTAAAGAAACTTCTCTTTAAAACAAAGAAACTATAACTTGGAATACAACCCATGATTGTGTCATCACCCTCCTTATATAGCCAGCAAAATAAGAAAACACCACCTCAGCATAGAAGTAATTGTTGTCAGATGTTGAAACTTGATAGCTTGCAATCTGATCATAGATCCTTGGTTAGGTCACAATGATCTTTGCTCATTAATTCTCAACTTCTTCATTAATACCCTTTAGATATTTAGCAAAGATGGAGGCTCGTAGATGATCAAATCCTAGAAACAATAGCATCGAAAAAGGCCCAATTGACAGATCACATCACCCTGAGGAATCGACTCAAAACTTTCATCCCAAAAACCAAGAAAAGGAACAAGAAAGCCAACTTCAAAAAACTCCCAAAACATATCACTCTATAGGAAACACAACCTTCCCGTGACAAAGAGGTGACGTGTCAACAAGGGAAAAACTTCTGAGCTCATGAATATAGCTACCAAGAAAATGCCTGACAAGTTGATACGTGTCCTAAACTCTCTTTTGAAAGGAAGATGAGAGATGAAAGCTATGTAGCCTCCACGTGGTGCAATGCACATCTTTCTAATAATTCTACTCAGGCATGGGTACTAAAAAATGAGAACATTTATACAAGCCGAGAATGAAAATGACTAATGCAAAAACACTTCACAGGTATCATCTCTTTTGGGTTATAATCCCCATTCTTGCTATGTTCAAATATCATGTCTTTGATCTCATATTGGATAATCCATTTATTATAAGGCTCAACCTTCTTCCAATGCAATCCAATTTCTCTTAAAGCATGCAAAGGATGATCCCCACTCTTATATGTTCCTCCACCCATTCTATGAGGAGGCTTCTTCTATTGAAATTTGATCAGAAATATAAATTCTATGTATGTTTTTTCTCAATTCTATGAGAGATTGTATTTTCTTTTTTTTGCAACAATGTAGATAACCTATAGTGTCATCAGTATCTACTCTCGAAAGCATTATATCAGCTCAATGGAGTTATTTTATGTATAATTTTTTAAATTTTTGAATACAATCATATAGTAGCTTTGCTACTTTTACCAAAAAAATAGTTACATATGAATTTTTCACTAAGAGTTTTTAAGAGTATTAAAAAATAATTTTACGGCCAATCTAACTTGGTAAAAAAAAATGAAATTTAATTTATATGAACTACCCTATAGCTAGTGAAGCATAGTGTGACACATCTTTTTGACTTGAAAAATGTGAAATGGTTTAAAATTTATGGATGTTTCTAAATTAGCATACCAATTAGGACTTCAAAATATATGCATGTAGAAAATCATTAATAAATATTTATTAAATTTAAAATGAAGCATATCTTATATTGGTAAAATGTTGGAAATTTTGTCAATAAACCTTTTTCATCTTACCAAATTCAGATAAAAAAATTCATCAACATAAATGGTGAAGTTTAAAAAAGAGGATGAAACCTCTAGAAACATTGCAGCAATTTAATTGTCAAAGAAAAAACCAAGGGAATATTTTTTTCTTAAGAAAAATGGATATCCATTATGCAAATGGAAAAATTATCCCTCTACATTTTCACACTTTATTTGGGAATGGTTACCATTAAGATGGGCCTAATGTTGCCTTGATCTAGTGTTGTAATGTATTTTACACATTCACATTAGGTTTAGGGCCCTTTTAAGCTAAATTGACCTAATTTTTCCTTAATTTAGTGTTGCAAAGTGTATCTATTTGCTCCTTCACATTAAGTTTTGGGCCCTCTTGCATTTATGAAATTTGTACAATCATTAAAATTCCCCCAAGAACCTATATTATGCATCTTGAGGCTTATTTCAATTGATATCTTGATATAGACATCAAAAATACTTAATTTCTTAACTCCTTGATATTTCATCCACTTGAAAAAGGCCTTGTGGGACCCATACACCACCTTGGGAATATGAGTCCCATGTAGATGAGACCTATATGCCAAAAGTGGCATATCAGTCCCATTTGGATCCTTTCAAGGGTTTTGAGTGGGAAATCAAGGTTTTAAGTTGAATTTCATGAATGTCGGCCTCTAGGATCTAATAAATGAAGTTGGATGGATTGTCTATATAAACAGGGTCTCAATTCATTATTTCATATAAGCATTCATGATATCAATATAAGCAATCAAGAGTTAAGCATTCCTAGATTTCATAAGAGAATCAAAGAACATTCAAGAGAATTTCAAAAGAATTCAAGGGAAAAATTCTTCATCATTTGTTATAGCCATTCAAGATCCATCATCAAGTCACGATCATAATGCATCATGCATGTTGTTGAGATAGTGTTGTGATATAGCAAGGAAGATCCATTTGCAAGCATTGTTTCATGGAAAAATTCAAGATCAAGATCTACATTCCACATTGTCACTTCATGATATATTTTTGATTTATATCTAAGGACATCATTCAAGGTATCATTGTTCATGTTTCATATTTCATATTTTATTTTTTCATCGCAAGGTTTAATTACCTAAATAGGGTTTGACCAAGGTAAACCCCTATTTACTAACAAATCAACAAGTTTTTCTCCCTCTACATGTGTGATTGCATATCTAGGTTTCTTAGAGCTTGAAGATCCTTTGAAGACAAAGTTGCAAGGTTCATTAAAGTCATCAAGTTGTAACAAGGCTATCATCTTCACAGAAAGTCACCTATAGTTTTCAAATCAAGGTTTTCAATCTGGAAATGAAATGTGGAAGGAAGAGTTGAGATAAGAGAGGAGTTTCAATCCTTAACCCTTTGAAAAGGCAGAGTGGGAAGGATACACCACTTGTGGCATATGAGTCCTAGTATAACACATTTTCTAGATTTCAATTAATTCAGATCAACCATTATGAGATTCCAATTTTGGCACAAAAACCCTAGCCTAGGAGTAAATTGCCTAGACTAGAATATGAGTCCCAATGGGCATTAAATATAAATATTTTAGGGTTTTGAAGATTATTCTGACCTCATCCTTCTTCTAGGTGCACCTCTATACTTTCTTAATCTTTTATTTTGCATTTCAGTTCCATTTTCTAGGCCATTTAGTTAGGTTTTGCATGATACTTTACATGTTACATTCATTTCTTATCTTTCCAAGCCCTAGCATGGTAGTGAACCCTCTTTATGTCCCTAGATTAAGATCTCTAGGGTTTCCTTGAATATAATAAAAGCGAAATAGGAACCCCTCATTGTGCTTCATCTCCTAAAAGGTGGAGCACCCTATTTCCATTGTTACAATATGTCACAACAACTAAGTTACAATATCTTGATCACACATATAACACTAGAAATAATCTACAACCAATAAAAACACCTTCAACATCCCTCCCACTATGTAACCCTATCTTTCCTGTTCCTCCTCGCTTTCCTTTACATAATGAAAAGGAGTATAATCTCATTGAACAACTAAAGAATACTCCTTCTAAGATATCCTTATGGGATATTATTCAAGCCTCCTCTCATTATCATAACATTATTCAAAGAAAATTACAACAAGGTCCTACTCCTCCTAATGTGTAGTCAAATGATGTGGCAGTCCAAATTCAAGCTATAGCACCAAACAACATAGACATTACTTTTCATCAACGTGAGCTACCTCCCTTGGAGATGAGAAAGAAAAATTAAGCCTTCATGATAATAGCTATATATAATAGGACTAGGATAAAAAGAACTATTTTTGACAATGGCTCAGTCTTTAGTGTGTGTAGTGTAACCCTTTTTGATAGACTTGGCATGGATAAATCAAGAATTGAACCAGTTTCCTTATCAATTCAGGGATTTGAAAATGTAGGAAAGCAACCACTTGGGGTGATCACTTTCCCTATTATAGTTGTAAATTCTACATTAAAACTATTATCCACATTATGCCTCATGATATTTCATACAATCTCCTTTTAGGAATACCTTAGATTCATGAGATGCATGTGGTGCCTTCAACTCTTCACCGTATCATGAAATATGTCTATAACAATAAAGTGTACCAAATTGAAATATACCCTAAACTAGAAATTTGTTTGAACATTGAGAAAGGAAAGGAAAATCCTTTGAAAACATTGACACCAAATATACAAGAAGAACCCATGCAAAAATAACAAAAAGATACATATCCAAAACCCTTCAAAATTTTATCACTAGATGATTTGGCATTGTGGGATTTCATACCTACATTCATGGGAGAACAAAAGATCATAAACAAAGAGTCTGAAAAGGGAAAAGAAAAAGTGTTAATGTCAACACAAAATTTGGAAGACCCTTCGAAAGCATCCACCTCAGCCACTCTAGAAAAAAAGGAAACATACACAACAATCTTTGATGAAGTTGATTATGAGCAACCACCGATTCCAAAATAACTAAAAAATATTTATTGAAAAGGTTATGAACTTATGAAACAACTTAGTTACAGTGGAAAAGGATGTGGTGCTAGAGAAAAAGGTATCCACGTCCCTATAAAACCTAACACACGAGAAATGACTAGTGGTCTTGGTTATTGTCCCTCAAAAGAAACAAGAAATCCTTCACTTAATGTCAACACTCTTACAAAATATTCTTCTAATCCGAATTTAACAATAGTGCATCCTGAACTAATAGACACTAGTGGTCTTGATTATTATCGTTTGAAATAAATGAACGAAATAGAGAAATCTTCGCTTAATATCAATTTCATCACATAAAACACTAATTATTCAAATTTGATAAATTTTACACCCTCCTTTAAAGGAGAGTACAAAATATCACAATCTAAAGAGTCTTGTGTAAGTATGACACCTAATACTAAGCAAGAGATATATCTTTGTCACAAAATAAAAGAGCATCTTCTACTATTAATCAAGAGAGTATCTTGTCGAGACTCCAAGATTGTTTTATATCTCTCCCTCCAAGAACATGAAATAAATTCTACTACAAGACTTCATTTTGTGCTTATCATAGAGTTCATGGTCATTCTACTAGTGAATGTACCTAGCCTAAATTAGGTAAAATTGTACCATTTCCAAGGGGGAATCTTTTTTTTCATTACAACATGTTTCTCATCAATCATATCAACTCACCCTCGTCTTGCACTAAGTGGGGGAAAAGGGTTAGGTTAGCCTTGTCCTTATATGACACTTGTCATTGTCTCGTTTGGCTAGTTGACTTCATTTCATGTACATATAAGAGCATGCTTGGGATGTGGATGGCATTCCTTAAGTGGCTCAAATGTAATGTACTGAGTTATGCAACCCCTTTTCATGATGTAGTATTCAAAAACCTATGACTTGGCATAGGAATTTTTGAGTAAGCTCACATATCTTCTTCTAGTTTAAAGAAATTTTTCACAACAATGGTGTTGGCAACCACTTTAAAGTGGGGGTATACATTGACATTCATGTTTCACTATGTGGTTTTCTTTATTCTTGTGATGCATCATTTTCTTGGTGGTATCATTGGGTTTGATTTCCTCCGAGAGCATGATATTCTTTGAATTGTCCTCTCTTGGAGACATTAGGCATGATGTTCCCTAAGATAAAACCTTATATGAACTAAGAAAAATATCTTTGAATGTACCCTACACTATTTTTCATTTACAACATCGGTTATATGGCCACCTTGCATCACACACTTTGCATGCCTATGGAGCCATCTTGTTTGTTCATGAATTTCAAGCATACAAAGCTTTACTTGCCTCATGATGTTCAAATTTTATTATTATGTGGTGCCTTTTCAAATTTTTCAGGAGGTACAAATTTGGTATGGTTAACATATGATGAGAAGCCGAAACGTGGGCATGAATTTCTCATTATACGGTGAGAAGATGACATAGAGGCATGACTTTCTCACTAAGCCACCCTTTTAGATACTCACCTAGTGGATTTCTTGAAGTTATATTTCCTGAGAGTGAGTGTACATTTTTGGAAAAACAACTTATATCTAATCCACATCGTATTGGAAAAATGTTTGAGGCTTGATCCACCTCTTTTTTATTTTTTCTTATTTTTATTTTTCTTTCTTTTAGTCATTGACATTGCATGTTTACATGCATATCATGCACCTTGTGCATTTCCATTTGTGATTATGTCAGTTTGACATAGGATCTTTGAGCCTAGGGGCTTGACCACTCCCTTGATATTTTTCATCCTATACCATCTACATCAGTACTCTTGGACCCCTCTTCGATGTCTACTTTAGCATGAGTTTAAAGCAAGTTCCTCCTCTCACTAAAGTTGGGGCTAAATGTTGCAATGAAAAAGGTATCCCTCTACATTTTCACACTTGATTTAGGAATGGTTAACATTAGGATGGACCTAATATTTCCTTGATCTAGTGTTGTAATGTGTTTTACACATTCACATTAGGTTTAGGGCCCTTTTAAGCTAAACTGGCCTAATTTTTCTTTAATTTAATGTTGTAAAGTGTATTTATTTGCACCTTAACATTAATTTTTTGGCCATCTTGCATTTATAACCTTCATAACATCATTAATAGGCCCCTAAGACCCTATATTATGCATCCCAAGGTTTATTTCAATTGAAATGCTGACATAGATATCAAATATACTTAATTTATTACCTCCCTACTATTTCCTCAACCTAAGAAGGCCTGGTGAGACCCATATGCCACCTTGGGCATATGAGTCCTATTTGGCCCCTTTTTAGGGTTTTGAGTGAGAAATCAGGGTTTTAAGTTCAAATTTCATGAACGTTGGCCTTTGTGATCTAATAATTGTTAAGTTGGATGGATTGCCTATATAAACAAGGTCTTAAATAATTATTTCATATAATCCTTCATGATATCAACATAATCCATCAAGACTTGATCATTTGAAGACTTCGCAAGAGCATCAGAGAGAATTCAAGAGAAATTATAAAGAATTCAAGGGCATAATCTTCATAATTTGTTGCAGTTGTCCAAGATTCATCATCAAGTCAAGATCATAATGCATCAAGAATGTTGTTGAGCTAGTGTTGTGATCTAGCATTAAACATCCATTTGAAAGAATTGTTTCATATCCAAATTCAAGATCAAGATCCACATTCCAAATTTCCACTTCATGTTAGATTATTTATTTATATCTCAAGACATTATTCAAGGTATTACTGTTCATGTTTCATATTTCATATTTCATGTTCATATTTCTTTGATTCATCACAAGGTTTGACTAAGGAAACCCATATGTACTAACAAATCAACAAGTTTTTATTCCTCTCTACTTGTGTGATTGTAGATATAGGTGTCTTGGAGCTTGAAGATCCTTTGAATACAAAGTTATAGGGTTGAAGAAAGTCATCAATTGTCACAAGGTTTTCATCTTCATGGGAAGTCACCTATAGGTTGCAAATCATAGTTTCCAATCTAGAAACTACATGTGGAAGGAAGAGAAGAGATAGGAGAGTTGATTCTATCATTAACCCTCTAAAAAGGAAGAGTGGGACTGATATGCCACTTGTAGTGTATGAGTCCTAGTATAACACATTTTCTAGATTTTAGGGAATTCAAGTCAACCACTATGAGATTCCAACTTTGGCACAGAAACCCTAGTCAGGGAATAAATCACTCAAATTGGTGTATGAGTCCCAATGGGAATTAAACAAAAATATTTTGTGATTTTGAAGCTTGTCCTAAGCTCATCCTTCTTCCAAGTGCACCTTTGTACTTTCTCAGTCTTTTATTCTTCATTTCAATTTCATTTCCTAGGTCATTTAGTTAGGTTTTGCATGATACTTTTCATGTTACATTCATTTCTTTTCTTTCCTAGCTCTAGCTTGGTGGTGAACACTCTTTTAATTTCTAATAAAACCCTAGGACGCCCTACTACAAGATCTATTTCCCCTTTACATCCCTATATTGAGATCTCAAAGGTTTCCTTAATAAACGTGAAATAGGAACCCCTCATTGTGCTTCATCTCCTAAAAGGTGGAGCACCCTATTTCCATTGTTACATCCATTTTTAAGAAATGAATATTTTTTACCAATTTTTTCCCCTTACTATGTTGTGAGAAACAAATATCCATTTCTTAGGAATGGATATCCATTTTTTGTTAAATTTATATCTATTTTCTAATGATATATTAAGGAATCTTTTTAGGAAACAAATATCCATTTCTAAAAAAATGATTTGTATTAAATGTTTTTGGGAATAATTGGAAAAATGAATTTTTTGATCTAGCAACAACCACCACAAGTGTTATACTCTGAGGAATCTCATGATCTCTATGAAAAAATACATAATTAAGCTTTTGTTGACTATTTCACACAAAATTACATTATATAAATTATTACAGTTATTTGTACAATCAGTACCAATAGTCATCGTAGATCCAAAAGGAAGAGGAAACTTGAAGCTAAGGAAATTGAAGCTATTAGGGAAAAGGATAGAACAAGGAAATTTTGGCACACTTACATTAAATGTAAATGAGGTATTTTGTTAGAATGCATCCATTTCCAACATGGCCAAAAGGTTAATATTTGATAACCAATGTAGGTTTTCATATTCTTGCATGAAATCCTCCTATAGATGTAAATGGAACTTTTCTTGCTGCAATAAAATATGATAAATAATGTGTTAAATTTTGTAATTTTTTTCTCTTGTTCCTCTTAGGAGACTTTTGTATTAAATTTATACAACCTAAAAATATTGGAACCCTTCAATAATGAAATGAGGAATCCACTAGTATTTAGCCACTCACCATAATTTTTTCACTACCTCAATTATATCCCATGATGTAAAACAATAAATTTTTGGCTCTTGGCATGCTTATAATAAAAATAAATGGGACATTTCATTAAAATATATCCATTATTCTAATAGTAAATGGTTTTGAGTTGATATAAACAATGAGAGGTTCTTGTAGTTAGACTAGATGTTCATATATAAGTGAAAAAAAATTATTCCTAAGTTGCATCTAATATAATAAATTTTATGTAACAAGTATCATGAGACTTTGGCAATGAAATGACTATTCCAATTGTACAAAAAATCTATCTCAATTTTTCCACCCTCAATTTTGTCCAATGAGGTACCAAAATAAAATATGGCTCTTGACACACTCACATTGAACAAAAATGATACATTTGTGAAGAATGCATCTATTGTAGGCTTGGTTAAACCCTTCATTATTGAGATAATTCAAAAAATAATATTATTTTTAGATCAAAAATCTGCTTGTAAGTGTGAATAGAATATTCCTAGATGCCTTTCAATTTGATTAATTTAGTGTTAAATTATAGTAACTTTCTACTATTACATCTCTTAAGAGACTTTATCATTTTTTTAGTTTACAAGGATCGAGATAATTTTGGAAACAAATTATTCCTCCATTAGAATTAAACCACCTATCCCAATATGTCTTTTCCCTTAGTTTAGTTGAATAAGGTATCAAAAATATGGTTTTGGTTACTTTGTCACTAAACATAAATGAATCATTTTGTAAGAATACATATCTGGTAAACATGACTAGATATTCTATATATTTGAGTTAAATTGAGAGAGGTTATTATATATAGAACCAAAATCCACTAAAAAAAATATGAAAAAATTATTTATAGGTTACACAAAATATGAGAAACACTACATGAAAATTTTCCACCTTTTGTTCTCTTATGTATCATAAGGAAATTTACTAGATCAGTATAGCTAGAAATATCAAGACACTTCAATAATAAAAGGAGTCATCCACTATAATTCACCTACCAATCCCGAACATGTTGACACCACTGACTCAATCTCATAGATTATATAAATAAAGATAAGGGTTATGGAACCATTAATTTGAATGAAGCATTTGGATAAAAATGTATTTTTCCTTTGTATATTCAAATGGTTTAACATTGAGTGAAATTGAGAGAGGTTATTACATGGACAAATTAGCTAAATTTTCACACTTTTTTGCTATATCCCTAGGGATTTCAGTAATGCAGGTGGCAAAATTATTTTTTAGAGAGGTATATAGGATTCATGGGACAACCAAGGCCATTGTTAATGATAGGGACATTAAGTTTATGATCTTGTTTCGGAAAAAATTATTCAAATTATGTGGTATAGAGCTGACCCCTAGTACTAGCTGTCATCCTCGGACTGATGGGAAAACTGAGGTGGTGAAAAAATGGGTGGAAGGTTACCTACACAACTATTTTTCAAGGCAACAAAATGCATGAGTTAAGTTGTTGTACCTAGGAGAGTACTGTTATAATTCTACCTTTGATATGTCTATTCAGATCTCTCTATTCATGGAACTATATAGTTATGAAGCTCCTAGCTTTGTTGATTTAATTTTTGGAGATTGGAGAGTTCCTAGAGCTAGAGATCTTCTTTAGGATAGTTAGAAAATTATGAGATCTTTGAGAGAGAATATACAACATGCTCAAATTCAGCAAAAGTTGTATGTTGATCATCACTATGTTGATCACATTTTTCAGGTTGGAGACATGGTTTACTTGCAGTTGTAGTCCTACAAATAGTCCACTCTCAAGAAGGGTGGGTCAAAAAATATTAAGCCTCAATTTTATGGTCATTTCAAAGTTATCATGAGGATTGGAGAGGTAGCCTATGAGCTGGAACTACCCAAGGACAACAAGGTGCATAATTTCTTTCATATCTCTCACCTTAAGAAAGCACTTGGTCATAATATGGTTTCTTTTATAGAGTTTCCTCCTTTACATGAGGAAGGCAAGTTGATTTTAATTCCTAAGGATATATTGGAGGTTAGAGAGCATACACTACATAGAAGGGTGGTCAAGGAGTACTTGATAAAATAGAATAATTTTCAAGTGGAGGATGCTACTTGGGAGAGAAAAAATATTGCAGCATCCTGAGTTATGATTGCTTGAGAGAAAGCAATCTTGGGAAGGGAGGACTGTAATGTCCCCTTCTCACTCTTGAACAGTGCAATGATTCAATTACCCTATTCTAGAGTTCCCATAGGCTAGTTGATGTGGTTTGGGGACTCACTTGCTAGCATTGATGTTCAGTGTTGGGGTTTTCAGAGGGGTTTCTATTTATAGCAATGGTCAGTCTAGATGTGGCTATCTTTAGTTGGTCATAGTATTCTTCTATGGTCTTCAGTTTCACATAGTTTGGGTGTTTGGTATATACTTAAAATTTATAGCAGTGATATTTATAGTAAGTCACCTTTGGGGGAGTTGGTTCCAGGCCAGTGTACTTGCAGCAACATTATTACTCAGTTTATTATTGGAGAGTCTAAGGTTGTAGTTTTAATATTTGCTTAATTTGACCACTTAAGTTATTTTATAAAGTTATATTATAAAATTAAGTTGAGGGGTAAAATTGGTCATTGAAAGTGTACCTTATGCCTATTGAAATGACTTCAAGTTTTTTTTAAAAGCTTTATTAATATTTTAATGCCTCCTTGAAGTGGACGCCTAAAGGAGAGAGGGAAAGATATTTTAAAATGTTAAATATTTCAATTAGGAGAAAGGCATTGGTTTCTACAATGAAATTAAGTGAATTTTGGAATCCATCACCCTAATTTCTTATATTTTCCTTTCTCTATTGACATAGAGAAATGTTCTCAAATTGTTTCCAAGTTGCTTGGGCTGCAAATTGAGGATGAAAACCCTCCTTCACTTGCACTAGTTTTGTTGGGGAAATATCCACCCTAATTAGATATTGGTGTTTATTATCAACTAAGATCACAAGAGCTTCAAGAGTTCAAATTGGGTGCCTAAAAGGATGAATATTTATCAATACTTTTGAGAATTTTTTGTGTGGTTTTGATTGCTTTCAGTTTGGGCGTGGTTTTTGATTGTTTTGGAGTGATTTAATTCAGTTTCTAGGTGTTTGAAAATATGGAGTTGAACAAGGTTTTTGGCTCTTAGCTTAGTTTTGCTTGAAGCTATTGTTTTGGATATTGATTTGTAGTAAATCTTCTTCCAAGGTGATTCTATTGAGTATTTGCACTGGTGGACTTTAGTTTTGGGACTTTGGCACTGGAAAAAGAAGGCTTGGGAATTGGAGAATAGGGAGATTTCAAAGGAATTGGGATGGTTTGGTGCTCATTCAAAACCCTTCTTGTTGTTGTAACAAGTTCATTCTAGGTCTGATATAACTTGTATTATTCTAATATAAATATAAAATGAAAATATATGCTATTCCTTGCCATGTCAATTGAAAAAAGATTTATTTTATTGTATTATTATTCTTGTAATATTCTTTATATTGTATGCATTTGAAATTCACTAAAAAAAAAATATAGACAACATTAAACCAAGGAAACCAACAACAAGGGTTTTCAAAAAAAATGATAGGGGTGTATGTTACACATTTAGAGGGTCGTGAAAGATTCATTGTGAGAGATGGATAGCATGGCTATCTTCTTGGGTTCACTTTTTCATTTATGATGATCATAGGGTATGGTAGTGGGTTGATTTCCTAAGATGGGAAATTGGAGTAGTTTGATCTTCTTTGTGAAGTTTGCATCCATGTAGATATATGTTATATATGTTATGTTTGATCTAATGAGATTGGATGTTTGGGTTTTAATGAGGCTTCTTTGGGGTTGTGAAGGAGATATTACCCGCCACAACTTGGCACTTTGAGGTGTTGGAAAAGGGAAATGATTGGGATATGATTTACAAGTCTTCTCTTTGTTCTATGACTTTTTCCAAGAGGTTTATGTTCACATGGTTTAGTGTGGTGGACTTGGGAGAGTTATGGTGACACATTTTCAAAGACTTTGCAACATCCTCTATTGCATGTGTAGATCATTGTGATTGTTCTTTGCTACTACATGACTTAATTATTAGCCACACTTTAGTATAAGTGTTCATTGCTACCATAATCTATTTTTAGATTTGACATTACCCATGTAGTGGGAGTTCCTAGATGTGTATGTTCTTCATTGACAAGTTTGACACATAGAGCTTGTGATTGTAGTTTATGTGTTGGATATGTTGTTTGAATAAGTTCTACTAATTTTTTAGATACCTTGTGGTATGCTTAATTGGATGGATTAACATTTTTTTTGGGTTCTATTTTTGGCATGGTGTGTTTATCAGTTGGATGAGGGAAACCTATTTTGGTTTTTGTTCTAACAAATGGTTTATCTTGTTCTCTAGAGGAATCTTTGGATTTAGTATTGTGTTATGGTTATGGGCTTGGAGTTGGTTGATATTTTGTTTAGCTCATGAGAATATTGGAGTTTTTGGAGTTTCCTGCAACCTTTGTTATCATTTGGATTTGATCCTTGTTCTCTTTGCATTGTTGCATATACACCTTGGCTTGTTCCTTTTTCTTCCATAGGTGGAACATTGGAGGATGATAGGGATTTTTGTCTAATATGGTGTACATCTTGGATGTTGCTACAGGTATCTTGTTAGTGCACAAGAGCATGTTGGAGGTTCATGTGGTTTCATGGATGGTTGTGGTGATGTTGTTTGGCTCCTAGAAGTTAAAATCATGTTTGAATTTTGGCTCTTGAAAGGTCTTCTACAAGTGGGAGAATGTTGGGAATAAGGTGTCTCAACCTTTGCAAATCCTAGCATTAATGTTGTTAATTAATTATTTATTTTATCCTATGTATTATTTTATGTCATTCTTGTGATTTCACTTTGTGGGACCTACTTTGGTGAGGTGGAAACTTACATGGTAAGTGACTAGGATGAAATGCATCCTAAATTGGTGGAAATAGGCATCCCACTTTGTGGACCCTACTGTAAGCTATTTTAGTGGAATTTTCCACAAGTTTTAAGAGTTGGACTGTGACATATGCTATGATGGATTATGACAAAACTATGACAGTGTGTATGACAATGTAAGAGTCAAGTCTAGTTAAATTATGGAAAGTGTAAGTATTGCATGAGGTAGGAATATTGCATGTTGAGATTTTATGCTATTTGATTTAGCAAGTGAAGATAGGTGCCTTGCATGTTATCCTTGTTTGCATGCATGGAGTGAAGATGATGTTGAAATGTGGATTTTCTAGGTGTCCATCTTTGTGCTCTATAAATATGGGCATTTGTTAGAGGAGTTGTGTGAGGAGAATTTTTAACTGCAGGGTTATGCTACCGATTTTCTTCAAGAAGAGCAAGATGTAGTCTCCATGTTAAGAATCCAAGCCTAAAATGTATTGTAACCAAATTGTTTCAGATTAATACATTGGTTCAATGCTTTGGAGGGTGGGTTTATTTACCTAAAAGGGTTTTCCCTGTGTATATGGTATTTTCTTCTCTTTTGTCTATCTTTCTTTTGTTCTTTGTGTTTCTCATTCTTAAATGTTAATTTATATTCCATTATGTTACAAAATTTTTCTTGGATCTAGAACTACATCATCTTTCCTCTAAGGGTTAATGAATTGGAATTCAATTGTGTTTGTTTCTTGAAGGTGAATAATGGTTCTTGGAAGGATGTTTTAGTTCATCATTCCATTTCATCGATAAAATGGTATTACCTCATATACAGGCTATAGGAGCATCATCGAGTTACACTCTTTGGATGTTGAAGTTTGATATGTATGGCATATCCTAATGTGTTGATGAGAATCATGAAACACATGAATCTAATAGTAGCCTAACCGCAATATCTGATGTGCCATTGCATCGATCAAATTGTGCCCGATACTATGTCTACCTTGAAATTCAGAAATGGTTCACTTCACCTATTGCTTATCCAAACAACACAAATAGACACCCTCAAAGTTATTTATATACAAATCTCCT
Source organism: Sequoia sempervirens (assembly GCA_007258455.2). NCBI lineage: Eukaryota > Viridiplantae > Streptophyta > Pinopsida > Cupressales > Cupressaceae > Sequoia > Sequoia sempervirens. The sequence continues at coordinate 32,775 of VDFB02208121.1, forward strand.
CCTTTAATCATATAGTGAGCACTCTTAATCTCAATTTCCTTCTCTAATTGTATTCATCCCATTGGGACACTTGTTTTTTAGTAACAAAAAAATCAAATCAGCATACCATAGATCTATTGTAAATGATTGCATCATATATAGTTGACAAGTGATCTTGGAATCAATGTCAGCCATTTCTTTGGACAAGCCATGTACTCAGACCAAATTCATAGAGTAAATTTTGAGGTCAAACTCCTATATTATTTCTATCCACTTTCCCCTTCACTCTCCTAGCTCACTCTACATAAGAACAAACTCCATTGTTGGGTCAGGAATGATGGTGATGATTTGGATGCATAGGATGTAATGGAAGAATTTTTTAATAGCTCTTACCAATGTGAAGGCTTGCTCCTCCAATGGTGGATATTTGATCTTAACATTTTTGAATGGGGAACTCATAAAATTTATTGGTTTTTTGTCCCCTTCACCTTTTCGCTATATCAAAATACCAGTGCATGAATGATCAAATAGAAAGGAATAAATAAAGAAAGGATGTAAATAATTCAGGATGGTTAACACAGGTGCTTCTGAAATGGATTGTTTGATCTATGAAAAGGAAAACTTTGCCTCATTACTCTATTCGATCTTTGCATCATTCTTCATCATCTCATTGAAGAGTTTGACGATTTCTACAAACCCACTTATGAACTTCCTTATGGAGTTTATATTTCTAAAGAGATCTCATCTCTTTCTTACTACTAGGCATAGGAAGCTTCAAGATAGATTCCACTTTTTTAGGGTCAATTGAAATTCCTCTCCAAAATTATATGTCCCAACAGTTTTCCTTCTAAGACCCTAAACATGCATTTCTTTGGGTTCAGAGAAACACCATATTTTATACACTTTTCCAACACCTTTGTTAAATCAGTAGCATCGTCCTCTTTGTTTTTGAAAAATATGGTCACATCATCTATGTAAATAAGGATACATTTATCTACTAGATCCTTAAATTCCATGCCCATCACATGCTGAAAGGTGGCTCAACATCAATGAGACTGAATGGCATTCTTTGGTAGGAAAATGTTTCCCACTTAGTCATAAAAGAGGTCTTCATTCTATCCTCATAATTGAACAACACTTGGTTATATCCAAAATAACCATCTAGGAATGACATCATCTATGAGTCATTGACTATTTGCAACACTTCATCGAGGGAAGGAAGTGGGTAATTATCCTTCTTTGAAGCTTTGTTCAGGTTTTTGAAATCGACATATTCTGATTTCTTTGCTCTTTTTGTGCACAGGCACTAGATTTGCAACCCAAGTTAAATTCTTTATAGGAAAAATGGTTTTGGTTGATAGTAATTTTTGCACCTCTTTAAGGATCAATGGTACTATTAAGGCATTAATTAGGCATTTCTTCTAACGAAATGACTTTTCTTGAGGCCTCAAAGGGATAGTATGAGTTATCACTGAAGTGTCAATTGTTTTTTAAGTCCTCATATCCCAAAGCAATTGTTGTGATGTATTCCTTCAGTAGCTTCAAGATTTTCTCTCAGATGTCCTTCGAACAAGTCTTCTCAATGAATATATTTCTTTTGGGGCTTGAATATGCCAATTTTCATGTTTTATACTTTCCCCCATTAGCATATGTAGGTAGTTTCTCACAATCCTGAGGATTTAAATAAAAGATTCTCTCTAGTGCTACCATTCCCTTGGGGATGTTATTAGTCTTTAAATTTATCATTCCTTCTATATCAAAATGTTCTAGCTCCTAGTCTCCTTAATATTTTTTGGCCTCATCAATGATTTGTCATTTGAAGATGTATAAACTTGCCAAAAAGGAAAGGATGTGTCGATCATCATCGAAAATCTAGAAGTTTCAAACATTATCAGGAATGGCTGGAATTGACACTAACTCCACAGAAAACCTCCTTAACCTAGAATTTGTATAGGGTCCAGTGTATTAGTTGCCACAGCTAGAACATCCACAATCTGATTGTCTTCTCTGGGAATCAACTTAATGTCAAAAGCATTAAAATTTTCAATTAGGTTTCATACCCTATTTCTTTAAGCAACCAATCTTTTATGGTGGAACATGTAATGGGTATGAACTTGCTTCATGATTGCTTCAAAATATCCCATGACTCTGAGGGCTAACACTTTCTTTTGATGTACAAACATCAATCCCCTAGATAATGCCTCATATTCTGCAACATTGTCAGTATACTTAAATTGTAACCTATAAGAAGCAATGTAAGTTTTCCATTTTAGGTTGGTTAGTTCTACTCTAGCTCCACTCCTTGCTTTGTATTTAGAACCATCAAAATTGAGGGTCCACAATTGGTCTTTGGGTGTAGCCTCTTTCCTCAAGTCAGTTTTAGGTTGCTATCTAGAAGAACTAAATGTAAAATTTGGCTTGTTTGGGGTGTTGGGGTCAATAGATCTCTATGTTTGAAGACTATTAGATACTTCATTCAAATTAAGCACATGTGTAGAAACTATTTCCAACAACTGTACATGGTCATCAATTTTGTAACTCACCTTGCCTTTGAGCAATTTTTTCAGTATTGGAAGGTGAATAGGGGTAGGGGTATCTAGAAATTCTTGAGGTTTTCTAATCTCAATATGAAAATCTATAGATTGGGCCAATGTTTGATAACCAAATGATGATACTCCTTCTTATGTGTTGTTTTTCCTTGTCAACACAGTTATAACACTAGTTCTGAATGAAGGTTGATTGAGGACTTTTGTAAGATTTATGTGGTGAAAATCTACTAACTGAAAAACATGATTTAAGATATCTAAACAAGGCTAACACATTAGCTTAGAATGACTCTAATAATGGACCTGACACCAATTAGGGAGTAGCAAACTCCATGGGTCTACCTCCTCTCCCAAGACCAACTTGTCTTGATGTAATTTATGAATTAACACTTGTTGCTTAGTGGTAGCCATGGAATCACCATTTTCCAAGGGATGTGTTTGATCAGGATCTAACATTGATAATTTCATAACCTTTTCCATCCTATATATGCCTATTTCAGTTTTGAAATAAGCAACCTCATTAGGGTGATCATACTCTATAATCTTGTGTTTAGGTGAGGTTCACTTTCTATTTTAATCTGAGTTGGCATTCACCTCCATGACAACCACATGTGTGATAATTCTAATGAAAGGTAACCCCCTATGGTTTTCATCAAATCCCTACTCAAAAAAATGCCATACATTTTAGGAATGTTAGCAATCTAAATATCTATATAACTTTGAATCCCTGGATCTAATCTGATCTAAATATGAACATTTTTCAACTCCCCTACAAATTCACTTTAGTTTTATCTAATTGTATAACCTTTTTATGTTTTTGAATTGGGGTTAGGCCTAGTTTCTTATAAATGGAAAATGGCATTGAATTACCTGAGGCCCCAAAATCTAAAAGGAAATTGTGCAAGTTCTTCCTAAAGATCCTTAAACTTAGCAAGAACGGAGGTGTTCCTATCTTTCCTCTATATAGAGTTGCATTCATTTTAGTAGTTGGAGTCACCTTTGGCTTTCC
>VDFB02208123.1:0-12982 GCA_007258455.2 Sequoia sempervirens
GGGAGAGGTCATATAGAGTGCCCATGATAAATGTTGTCATAACACCCCACAATTGGGGAGACCTCACACAGAGAGCCCTTTGCTTTACCGAAAGTCACCATGCACTTGAGTCGCCGAGATAAGACCACACTCCTACCGATAAGAATCCTCCAAACTTTCCATCGACGAGACCGAAGGTCACTCGCGGAGACCTTACGGCGAATGCCCCAACCTATACCGAAGGTTTCCATCACATTATTTCTCAGTCACCGAAATGTTTCAACACCTATGCCAACAAGGATCCAATGTCGCCACAACTTCCAACCTTCGGCGAGACGTCTTGTAGAGAAAGTTGTTATACCGAAAGCCAAGCACACCAAGATCGCCAAGAGAAATCAAAACTCTCACCGAAAGCCTTTCACGCACCAAGAGGAGTCCACATTGAATATTGTCGGCAAGACCCAACCCTTTTGTTATGACCATACACCCAAAGCAAAAGGTCACACCGCACAACATCCTTGTTATATTCATCCTCACTAAGACATAAGAAGTTTCCCACCGAATTGTACATTTCCTTTGATTTATTGTTGCTGTAGCTTCAAGATATCGGGGAGACCCTACACCAAGAGCCATAACATATGTCGATAGATGCCTCCATTGTTGCCAACACAAGATGAACATTATGCTGACAACCATCCACGAACAAATACCAGTCGTTGTGACAAAATAAAGGTCATGCCGAATGCCACCTACAAACAAACTTCAATTGATGTGACATTAAATGAGTCTTGTTGATACGAAACATAGACTCATGAAAGCAGAAAATGCAGAATTGATCGGGGAGACGGGAATGAACCTATGCCAATATGGACCCAGACATGAGAAATGCATAACTCGATTGATTCAATGGGGCAATATGGCAAACTATAGATGAAATATGCATACGGTAGGACCAAATCTAGAAATTTATGAATGAAAACATATGTAAAACATTAGATTTTTACAATTCGCCGATGGCTTCCGAATGCAGGGGATGAATGACGAATAAATCATTGCAAAAGAATCAGAATCTTGGGTGAAGCGGGCGGACATAAGATGATGAACGGTGGTAACAATGAAATGAATGGCAATGGAAGCGAATGCAAAGTGGAAGTGAAATGGAGATGGATGAAATCTAAGCTTCACGTGCATGGAAAATAATTTTTAAAGAGAAAAAAGCAAGAGTTGTCCGTATAAATTGTAACCCTTAACCCTACGTATTGCTCAAGAGAAAAGCTTCAGAATTACCCATGAGCAGGGAAATTAGAGCCTTCACCAGCCATGTTCTATAGATAATATGAGTCTTCACCCTTCTTTCCAACAACAACAAAAGGTCCCAGCCACAAGGCTTCATACTTACCATGCTTGCCCTTCTCTTGACACCTTCCATTCCACATCAATACCAAGTCATTTTCTTCAAACTTTCTATCCTTTTCCTTCTTTTCAAATAAATATTTCATCTATGCCAGTAACTTCATGTTTTGGCTTTGGGCCTCTCTCCTCATTTCATCAAGTTCAACAAGTTGCTCCATTTTGTCTTCCATAGGTTCAGGAACTTCCACATCTTCCTGTAAGACAAACCTGTAGACTGGTAACAAATTCTACAGAGGCATCCTGGCCTGTGCTCCATACACCAATTCAAATGGGGATTTTCCAATTTCCCTTTTCACAATGATCCTATCATCCTATACAACAAGTTTCTATTTTGAATCCCAAGCCTTCTTGTTATGTCCCAGCATCCTCATATAATCTTTCAAAGACTCTTGAAATACGGATACGCTTGACCATTGGCTTGTGGATGATAAGGGCTGCAGAAAATAGTAATCACTTCATACTTATCCTGAATTCATCTTATCGGCACGTATTTAATGCGTATTTGATTATTCTCAGCGGTGTACCAAATCTGGTGATAATGTTGTCCATTAGAAAATTATTAACTACCTTACTTGTAGCCTGCTTAGTTGGGATTGCCTCCACCCACTTTGTAAAGTAATCAGTGGCAACTAGTATCCATCTATGTCCTCCACTTGAATTCTCTTGTATTTCTCCAATAAAGTCAATTCCCCATTGATGAAAAGGGGCATCAGCCTGTAAAGGTTGAAGTGGAAAAGCACCTTGATACTTCAATCTTCCAGAAAACTTTTGGCAAGCTTCACACTTTCTCACATGTGTAAAAGAGTCATTAAATACTTTTGGCCAATAATACCCAGCCTTGAGAATTTTGTGTGTAGTTGTTTTTGCTGAGTAGTGTTCCCCACAAACTCCTTCATGCATTTCTCTCAAGACATGCTTAGCCTGTGACTCATCCAGACATAATAACAGTATACCATCCCTATTCTTCCAAAATAGATCTCCATCCATGGAAACATATTTTGATGCCCAACTTCAAAGTTCTCCTCTAGCTATCATTCAATCCATCTAGACACTTCATGTATTTAAGATAATGTATAACATCAGTATACCAAGAAGTGTGCTCAATGCTTGCAATTTTTGTCCCCTCTTCTATATTAAAAACCTGATTTGCTTCAATATTTGATTCTGCCATCAGCTTAGCCAAGCCTTGACCTCTTACTAGCTTAGTGATCTATATCTCCATGTGAAATTCTTGAACCTTGTTGATCCATCTACATCTTTTCCCTGTAACTTTAGATTGTGTTAAAATGTCTTTGGCAGCTACATTAGGGACATAAGCAATTACCTTCGCTCCAACAAGATATGGTCTGAATGCTTTTGTGGCTTTTACCAATGCAAAAGCCTATTTTTCCATTATGTCATACTTCAATTCAGACCCCTGTAATGATTTACTAAAGAAAGACACAGGTTGTTCATGACTATCATTATTTTTCTATAACATAACAACAACAATAGTATGCATTGAAGCAAATGAAAAAATCTGAAAAGGCTTTGTAAAATCTAAAGATTTAAGAATAGGAGCCTCTTTGATAGCCTTTTTGATAGACATGAAAGCATCTAAAGCTTTAGCAGTCCAGTCCATTTTTTGTCTTTTCTTCAACATTTTAGTTATGGGCTCGATGATCTTAGCAAAATTAGAAACAAATCTTCTAACAAAATTAATTTGTCCAAAGAATGACTGTATTGCCTTGACAGTTTTGGGAATAGGAATCTTATCAATAGCTTCAACCCTCTCAGAATCTATTCTAATTCCCCCTTTTGAAACAATATGCCCTAAGAGCTTACCTTTTGTGACTGCAAAATGACACTTCTTTGGATTTAAACTGATACCATATTCAAGAGCTTTAATAAATGCCTTTTCTAGATGTTGCACATGATCTTCAGCCCTTGTCAAATAAGCAGTCAAGTCATCTTGGTACACTACCATGATAGCATTGATTAAGTCTGCAAATGCTACATCCATGGCCCTTTGGAAAGTCGCTCCAGCATTGGTGAGACCAAATGGTATTCTTATGTATACATATGTTCCCCAAGGAGTTGTGAATTTTGTCTTGTATTGCTCAGATTCCTTGACTTTGACCTGATTGTATCCAGAGAACCCATCCATCATGGACAACAGCTCACACCATGTCACCTTATGTAATATAGCCTTCATATTGGGTAAAGGATAATTATCTTTGAGAGATGCCATATTTAAATTCCTGAAGTCCACACATAATCTGATATCACCATTTTTCTTTCTCACAAGAACCAGATTTGAAACCCACATTGAATGTCTGATTGGTTTGATAATTCCTCCATCCCTGAGCTTTATCAATTCCTCTTGCATTTTAGGCTCCAATGTTGATTTATAGGTCTTTGCTTTTGTCTGAAAGGCTTGGCATCTGGCTTCAGTGGTATTTCATGCTAAAATAAATCTTCCCTGTATGCTTTCAGATCTTCATAAGACCAAGCAAAAATATGCGTGTACTTTCTTAGCAACTCTATCAGCATTCTTCTAATTGTAGGGCTGATCTTTCCAATGTATACCTTTCTTGGTACTATCTCAGTCCCCAAGTTGACTTCTTCAATATCTTTTCTTCTGACTGGCGTTTGTTTCACTAGAGATTTATCACCTCCATCATATAGCCTCTCCAATGCCACTAGACCCTTGGGCAATTTATTTGTTTTGAGTTGCAAAATCTCCTTGCCAAACATGGTTGCTTCCCATCCACTTCTTCAACAAAAGCATTAAAATCAATTTCCTGTGTCTCATACTGATCTATACAATTGAGGAATTTCAAAAGGTCAACATCATCATTAAAAACCTACCAGTTATAAATGTTATCAGGAACAATAGGCCTTGTTTTAAACTCAATCTGTGATACCCTAGCCAGTGTAATATCATCTCTTTTGAGCGCCACATTTGCTAAGAAATCAGCCATTATATTCTTTGACTTGTCAATCCACTCAATTGAAAAGGCATCAAACAATTCAATTGTATCCCATACAACATTCCTATATTGTTTTAATCTTTTGTGCTTTGATGTATACTTGGATTTAATTTGTGAAACAACCAACTCAAAATCACCAAAAACAGTTAGCAACTTAATGTTGTGTTTCACAGCTATGTTCAAACCTGTTAATAAAGCTTCATACTCTGCCACATTGTTTGTACATTCAAATGCCAACAAGAATGAATATTTAAAAGTAGTACCTTCAGGGGAAACAAAAACAATCCCAGCGCCATTACCTTCATGGCTGCATGCTCCATCAAAATACATCTTCCATACTTCTTTGCAGCTTTGTGCAGCATGTTTTTCAATTGGATCACTATTGGTTAATTCTGGTTGAGCTGGTTAAATTTTAAAACTTCCAAGATCAACATCACAAAAACAATTAATCTGATCTTGAGGTACACAGTCAACAAGCTGATGCATTCTTGGTTCTCTATACAATTTGACTTCCTGACCATTCACTGGTATTGTAGCATAAGACAGATCAAATTGAACATTTCCACCAACAGCAACTATCCAATGCCTTGACAGAAGCATCCCAAACTAAGGAGGAGTATCAATGACTATTATATCTATATTATAAGCCACCCGTGGGTACGTAGCCAGCTTGACTTCAACTCCTCTCATAATGCCTATCACAGGAACGTGTTTGTTATCCATTGCATAACACTTTCCTTCACATGTATCAACCCACATGCCAAGCTTCTTCATAACTCCTACTGGCATGATATTTATAGCAGCACCAGAGTCTATCATGCAATTCCTCAGCAGTTTGTTATTTATAAGCAATGTAGTGAAAAAAGGATCCACTTGAGGGGAGGTAGTTAATACATCACTCAAGCAGACCTCTGGGACATTTACTTTCTCCTTCCTATTGACTGCTTTAATAGCTACACTATTCTCAGAATTCACATGTTTATCATTTCCACCTGTTATCAATTGAACAGCAGTGTCCCTATATTCTTTTATCTTCATCATTTCAAGTAGTGGGACAGACATTTTTACCTGGGATAACGCCTGAGTGCAGTCAAAAGGAGAGAATTCTACCTTAGCAGTCTTCTTTTGTTCTGACACTTCTCCTCTGCTATCTTCCTTTTCTTTTTTACTAAGCTGGTCAGGCATTTGTATCTTTTTATGTAATTCCTTCACTTCTTCCTTATCTTCCTATTTTTGGACAGGCTTTTGTTCATCTTTATCAGGCAGTCTCTTTTCTGACTTCTTCATAGTTCCATGAGTCACCTTCTGGTCTTTCATAAAGATTCCCCCAGGAATGCCTTCCTTTCATTTATTGTTCTGTTTCTCAACTACAGCAGTAGTTATTTTCTCTTTTTCGTCTTCAGTGAGTCTCCTCACACTGCAATGAATAGGTGCCTCAACACAATGTGGCTCAGTATAATCTTCTTCATAATCTTCTTCAGAGTCATAGAAGATCTGTTGTTCAGCCATATGGACATTGTACTTCTGATTAGAAACATCATACTCATAACCTTCATCCTCTGAAGCTGAATAACTCTTTTCATCATGGTAAAAGGTATTTGAAGTCAAATAGACCTTGTGATCTTCTCCATTATCCTCCATTAACATTCCCTCTTCTTGCATCTTTTGAGCTACCACACAATAGTCTGGGGAATGTGGCTGATTACAAACTTCACAAAAGTAATTATTACTCACCATGTAAGTTCCCTTTTTGTTCAATGGATCAGGAGTCTCCTTACTTCTATGCCTAGTATTTACAGGTTTCCCATCTTTCCAGTCTGTATTGTAAGGCATATCATGCAACCTTGGCCTTTCATTTATGTTCTCATTTATGTATGTATTCTCTTATCTATACTGATAATTATTGTTTTGCTGAGGAGGCCTCGGGTTGTCTCTCTTATTAGTTATACCAGCAGCTTTCCTGTTATTTTCAATTGTCAATGCAATTTTCTGTACTTCAGCCAAATCTCTTGGGGATCTACTCCTCAGTTCATACCCTATCTTAGGATCAAATGCATTTAAATAAACACTCAATGCAATCGAATCTGGAAACCTTGATCTAGGAGGTACTTTAGTATGCAACTTGTTGAATTTTTAGTTGAAATCATAAATTGAATCATTCTGATTTTTCTGAATTCTCATTAATTCATGAAGAGCTGCATCTGGAGCATTTTGATTCCCATACTGCTCTAAGATTTTGTCTTGAAATACTTGGAGAGAATTAATTGAGAATGCTGGCAGGCTGTTGAACCAATCCCTGGCATCTTCAAGAAGTGATATCATGAACAAATTCATGTGTAAATCTTCATAAGGCATATCTATGTCTTGGACAAAAATATTAAAACTCTTTAAATGCTCTTCAGCTATGATTGCATTACTCCCTATAAATTTGGGCACCATATTCCTCCAACAGCCATCCATAGGGTAAGGATATAACTGAAAACCAGCTAAATCAAACTGTCTGATCATAGTTGTATGCTGGTGAGGGGGAGGAATAGGCGGATGCTGATACTAATGCATATGATTATTGTACTATACATTATGTTGTGGGATATAATGCTGACCAGGAGGTGGATACATACCTGTATGCTGTGTGGGAATGTAAGGTGGGTTATTTGGATGCTTGTAATAATTCCCTGTCTGATTGTGAGGAGCATTTTGCTAATTGGAGGACCCTATGCCATGATCACCCTGCTTGTGAGGTGGAACATACTTTGAGCCACCAGCTGTCTGATCAGTAACTTGGGCTTTCTGTAATTTAGCCTTCAGCTCCTTTATCTCCTTCCTCTATGATTCAAACTCTGCTTTTATTTCTTTAGGAAGCTCATGATTAATAGAGTCATTTTGGTTACCTTTCCATCTATTGATCACATTCATGCTTCACTGGACTATTCAACCTTCACATGTAGCTTCAAACTCAGCTCTTTCGGGATCAAGAGAAAAGAAAGGATTTCTTTTGACCTTCCTCGAGTACAAAGTTCTCGCGACTTGAATTATCTCTCCATCTATCATATGTTTCCCCACAATGCTTCCTTGATGTTTTATCTTTTGCCACCATGCACATGTCCTCATTGATCCTCTTTCCTTTATCCACCTTTGTCATCCTTATGTGTGTCCATTTATCGCTTTCCTGCGTGAGCTCTACTATGACCTCCCATGTAATCGAGATATTCTTCCATTCATGATGAACAACTGCAAAATTTATGTCAAATTCGCCTCTCACTTTTATCAAAAAATGAGAAAATATTTGATACTTCTAGTTCCCAACAGAGTCTGTATATAGTTCCTGACTCTATGAAAGGCCTTGATTATGATTCTTCCCCAACAGAGTCGCCAATTTTTTAACTCTCAAAAATGCAGGCAAAGATGCCCTCAAGAGGTTTCCAATCTCTTTGACACGCTTCGTAACACAGACAAGGTCAAGAGAACTCAACCTTCTACTCTTTAGGTGCTGCAAAACCTGGGTGGGTGTACCTCTCTGAATAATGCAGACTTAACTTGTAATCAATCTTCTTATAACAACTTGTTCACAATGGCAGATGGGAGTGAACAATTATAATTGAATTTGAAAATGGTAACGATATTCTGGTCTAGATTCTAAAATGCTCAATTTTAAAAGATGTAAAGAGAATGAATGAATTCAAAATGATAAAATGTAGAGACCAGTGCCTTATTGGGTATGCGGAGTCAAATGAAATCAAATGAGCAACACTTTCTGGAGAAAACTCAAATTATTTGGCATATATTATGTTTACAACTTGTATAAACATGCAAAACTGTGACTACTAAGCTCTACTTGAATAATCCAATTGAATCTCTTTGATTACTGTGATTAACTAAAAGGATTTAGTCTTTACTTGAAAGAACCAATCAATCAATCACACAAGTACAACAAATGTGCACTAATAAATCAAATACAAACTTGTCATATCAATTTAAACAACTAGAAAGAGTCCATCTTGGAGACAACTTAGCTATACTTTCATCAAATTCAATAGATAATTGAGACCAAAAATGTGCAGCAACATCAATTGACTTTCATAAATACCTCCAATTTGAAAACATGCATCATAGTCTCTGATCTGATGAATCTATAGTACTGTATCCATCATAAATTGCCTACTGTATATCAAATAACTAATAGCTCATCTAAAAAATCTCCCCCTTTTACAATTGCAAAAATGCCTATTTATACACAAGCATTTGAAGAAAATATCATATTGAGATCACATGTCGGCCCAGCACAAAATTCGGGCTCCAATCGAGCTGGCAAGCAACGGTCATCAAGCAAATACATGTCGGCCTCAGCAATTTTTATTTCTATTGTTCACCTTCGAACAATCGGCGAGACATAATGCATCATCCTGTCGAAGGCAATTCAAACGCTATCATCCTATGTGTATTCTGCTTTCGCCGTGACTGTCGACCGTCGGGGAGACATCATAGAGATTTCAATATGTTTCATTGAGAGCACATTTCTATTATGTTCACTTCCAATCAGTGAGACACAAGGACATCTCTTACCAATGTGCTCCTTTTGTCTCATTTACTGTCGCCGTAGCTTCCATCCGTCGGGGAGACCTCAATAATCGATAATTTATCTCCCCAATCGAAAAGTCATTTAGAAGAAAGCTCTTGCATCGTCGGTGAGACATATGGATATTGCCATGACATCCTCACGAAAACACAAACTCATGCCGATATGATGTATTCTGTTCCCCCGGTCGGCGAGACAAGAAGACCCCGCTGAGACATAATGCCGATATCGCCTAGCTGCGCCGATAGACTCCCACATGCATAAGCCGGGGAGACATGTTGATAGATTTCTCCGCTGTCGCCAACACAAGATGAACGTTATTCCGACAACCAACCACGAACAAATACCAATCACTGTGACAAAACAAAGGTCCTGCCGAACGCCACCTGCAAACAAACCTCAATCAATGTGACATTAAATGAGTCTTGCCGATAGGCAACACAAACTCATGCAAGTGGAAAACGCAAAATTGATCAGGGAGACAGCAATGAACCTATACCAATATGGATCCAAACATGAAAAATACATAACTCGGTTGATTCAATGGGACAATATGGAAAACAATAAATAAAAAATGCATACGGTAGGACCAAATCAAAAAATTTATGAATGAAAACCCATGTAAAAACATCAGATTTTTACAGTTCCAACAAAAGTGAACATTTATTTATAGGTAGTAACATAAATATATTTTTATAATTATAATAAATTTCAATGTATTTATTTGTATTTTTTTTTGCAATAGTGTATTTATTTATTTTTCAATAGTTTTTAGATTTTTTGTTTTGTTTTTAAAACGGTTTTAAAGTTGTTTTATTCACAAATTCATGAAGACCTCTATTAAAATAAATTAAAACTAAATACTTAGTGTCATGTAATAATTTTTTAAGTTTTTAGAGTGAAGATTTGTTTATTGTAGTAACACAAATATATTTTTTATAATTATAAGAAATTTCAATTTATTTGTCATTTTTTTTTTCAATAGTTTTTAGTTTTTTTGCTTTGTTTTTAAAGTAGTTTTAAATTTTGTTTTATTCATAGCTTATTCACAACTTTTTTAGATGTTCTTATCTTTAAATTCATCAAGACCAAAGGTTGTTGAATCATAACCGTTTCAAAACTTCACAGTTGCAGGTTTGGCTTTTTCTTCTAGACTTGGATTTCTCGCAAGTTTGGCTTTACATTTTTTGGATTCACTTGAATTTAGCTATCACAAATTTGGTTTTAGTCATGTTGAAACCAATTGCATTGTTTATAATCTGCTTTGCAATAAAACAAAACAAAGATTCAAGGAGTCGTAAGGTTTTATTTATTTTTATTTGTAGTTATTTCATTATTGAGTGGGATGGAAAGTCTCCCAAGTTGAGTCTATTGGACTTGCTAGGGCTCATTTGGTTTGGAACTTGGCAAGGTTACATTTTTTTTTAATACGCACTAGAATCAGAACTAGGGTTTGGTTACCTTATCTTATATCTTTGTAAAGAAAATACATAAATATAATATTTGATCTTATCTTAATTGACAATTGTATCTCATTTGTTTAAAGAAGAAATTGGACATATGTATTAAAAATCAAATTATAATTAAAATTAGTCAATTCAAATTTCACGGGGAACTCATAAGACAACTAAGCATCTTTGTGTTTAACCTCTAATGTGTTATTGAGTCTTTTTTGGCTTTATTTCACTATTGTGTCTTTCTGCTTGATTTATTTTGCTCATATATTATTTGATTGATTGAAACGGTGATAGCATATGGGTAGTTTAGGCAATTTACTGTTGTTTTGAATAAGTTGATGAAAATAAGCACCTCGAGAAAAGATAATTCTTTGTTTATTTTATATATATTAATATTTAACATATGTATACTAGTTTATACACAAATTGTAGCAACAATAAGAATAGAACAAAGGCAAAGGTAATCCATGAAAATTAGACCCAAGACAATTTCATCTAAATCACTAAAAAACATATGAGACTTAAACTATATAAACTAGGTATAGACCGAGAAATAGTAATGCCCTTGTCCCTTCACCTTACCATGCCATAAATTAATGATTTTAAATCAAACCAAAAAATAAAAGGCAAATTTAGCAATGGCTCAAAGAAACGTATTTTTATAGCCATCAACGAACAGATCTTTCAAAATGCTATAAGAGTGCAGAAAATTGTCCACCCACGAACGAATTCACTCAGTGGAAGCGAAGCTTTAAGAAGGGCATGTGATGATCGGCTTGAAACTAGAAGCTGTTCCAGTCTTGGCCGCCTTGGTTACAGAATTGGGCCTTGTTAACGGAAGCCATGATGAGTTTATTACACTCAGGCTCCATCCAGGTAGCCCCAAAGGAGGTCAGGTTTAGTGTCAGATTTCCATCTACCCTCGATTCATCGTTCATGATCCAGTATGCCTCATCCTTAGTGATGGACTTCTCGCGCTATGAGAACCTACAATACAAGAGGAAAAATGTTGTTCATCCTTCATACACCCAACATGATCTTAAGATTGTTCCCTTATTTATAGGCTTATCTATATGTTGAGAAAACATTTCAAAACAGAAACAATAGATTACAAATGGTTTACAGCTATGGATCTTTCATGCTACCAGAACCTACAATACAAAAGGAAAAAAAGATGTTCAACCTTCATACTCCCACCCACATCATCTTAAAACAGTTTCCTTATTTACTGGCTTATGAATTCTGATAAAACATTTCGAAACAGAAACAATAGATCAAAAATGGTTTACAGCTCCTATGAATCGAAGATAGCATCAGATATTTACCCCATAAATGTTATACAGCTATAAATGCAAGATAATTTGTCGCATTTATCAATAAAGTATAGATAAAGGTGGTGACAGATAGGAACGGGTATCGATGCATGCCATCCCCTCCCTGGCACCTACCCAATTGATTATTCGTGGGTTATATTGTCCTTTGAAACAGTTGGCTACCAATAGATTTCCCCTCATGTTAAAAGCAAATTTGGTTTAGTAGGGTTCCATAATACTTTTCCTGCAAACTTTTCCTGACTGTCAACTGCAACCCAGAAAATCAAATAGAGGTGTCAGAGAAAAGATTGATAGGCCCACAGGCCTGACAAACAAAGGACTTCAACCCATGTGACTTGAAGATTGACATCTGATTGTGAGATTCACCAGGTCTACAAACCATCAATATCGATCATGATTCATAGTTCGAAGGAAAGTTTTTTAACGTATAGAAGAGGATATTTCGATGTTTTCTTCATAAATAACATGTGTATTTTAGATTGAAAGATCGTGTTTGTATTACAACATTGTGCATGCTTTCTTTCTTTCTTAATTGTATATTTTATTAATATGAAATTCTAATAGTCATTAAGGGAGAGGAGCCGATCGTGGGACAGGGTCCCATCCCTGGTATAGCTATAGACAGCCTGGGGCCCACCGGTGGGTAATTTTTATACCAATAAAAATTTCAAATTTCCTTTCAAATATGATATGATAGATTCATATTAAATTCACATATGTCCTATCATAGGTTGACTTTTTTGTTGCCACCTTCTCAATAGTGGGTGAATGCAAGTGGACATTTATTTTCCTATTTCACAATATCAAGTGGATGCATAATGATAATCTTATTTCCACAATATAAATAATTTTTGCCACCTTCCCAATAAAAGGTTGTTGTGAAGGGATATTTTATTAACCAAAATATAAGTCTTCTTGCATTAAAAGTGAGTTGACATGCACATAAGACATTGCCAAGTGATTTAATTCCAAATATATTTGAACAAAATACATTTCAACATGTCCCATTTCTCATATTCTTTTTACTATCAACTGGTTCCCAGATGTCTATAATAACCAATCTTTTTTCTGAATTTTCCTACAAAATTGAAAAACACGAACTCTCAGGCTCACTATGCATTGCAAAATTTCAATATAACACTTAATTATCACTCTATTATTTGCAAATCCACTAAAAAATAATAATCATAAAAAAAATGTAAAACTGGTTACAATTCAAAAATAAACTTAATATCACTTCAAATCACCAAC
>VDFB02208124.1:0-14277 GCA_007258455.2 Sequoia sempervirens
ATCATATCATCATTTAAGTTGTTTAGGATAATATAGATTGGTTATTCTAAAAATATTAAAATCACATCATTTGCATCATCATCCATAACCATCCATTTGAACCTCTTTATGTGACATGACCCTCAAATCGAATCTTTTTATGCGATCTCCAGGAATTGTACTGAGTGTACTTCTTTCCACTAGGCCATGCAGAAAAATCATAAATTTTTGTTTTGTTTTGTAGTTGATTCTTTGAACCAATGCAACAAGTACATTGCTTCAAGAGGGTCAAAATGTGGGCTGCACAAAAATATGCATACATTTCAATTAAATAACCTTCATTTAATCAAATCTAATATTTCATCCTTCAATTAAATAAATTCACTTCATCATTACCTCATTTAAATAAATCAATCAAATCCTAACATTTCATCTTTTATAAATCATTTCCTAGATTCATATTCCTCAAATTAATTAACCTTTATCTTGCATCATTCTTTAATTAAATAACCAAACTTTATTTAATTAAATCTCAAAATTCATATTTCTCCCTCTTGATTTAAATAAATCAAAATATTCAAGTCAAATGGGTCAAATCATCTAACATCATCTTAACTAAGCTAATCCTAATTAACCTAATCTAACCACTCATCACATCCTCTAGTTTTTCCCACTTGCACCAATAAATCCTTTTAATTCATTTATAAATTCATCATTTTTCCATCAACATGGCATCTTTGAGGAATATTCCTCAAATATGAGATTCAAAAACAAGTTGACATGTACTTCCAACAAAGCATTTATGAGCTCTTACATGGCTCTTATGTCCCTTGCAAAAGTCAATCTAAGCATTTAACTCTCAAATTCAAATTTGAATCTCCCTCTTTGGCACATTGACCAAGTATTGCTCATTCCTCAACCTATCACAAGGGTGACAAAGTGGCTTCATCTCATGGTCAAAACATTATCCCACATTTCTCTCTTTTGAGCACTCTTCCAACTTGAAAATCTATAAATGGAAGCTTCATTCTTCAACAAATCATCCACAATCCATGCAAAGTTACTCTCTTCAATTGAGAGCTAAATTTTTCCATTGCATCCTCATCATTGGCATTATCAAGGGTTGGGAAAGGGCTTCTTTCCACATCAAAGAAGCACCAATACACTATGGGATAGATATGTATCTTGCTTTTATGCTCTCAATTAGTTTGTGTTGTTATCTTGTTTATGAAGGCATGATGCATTATTTCATAGGAGCATTTAGTGAGTTTGCATGAACTAATCCATGCTATGGAGTTTAAGCTGTGCAGGTACAGGTGTCACATATCCATCAACTTCAATTGAATTCCTCAATGTAGCACCCATCAACCTTGATATTTGCCTTCGCTTTCTACAATATTTCTTAGCCTTTTATTGTAGCATTTGTAAGCTTTTCTTCTATGGGAGTATCGAAGGAAGATATACTCATCACATCTTGCATCAAACTTTCCTAAATTTACATCATCTCTTTCGATATAACATCTTCTTCCAAATACTTTGAAGTACTTTACAATAGGAACCTTTCCATACCACAACTCATATGGAGTCTTAGTGCTATTAGCTTTTTCTTGAACCTGGTCGTACACTAACAATATTTTGAATTGCTTCTCTCTAATAGAATTCTAGTAGACCTCAGTTATCATTGATCTAGCAGCTTCTTGAACTATCGCGTTCTTTCTTTCAACAACTTCATTCTACTGAGGAGTTCTAGGAGTAGACAATTTCCTTCTTATCTGTGTGCTTCACAAAACATGTTAAACTCATTGGAGGTGAATTCTTCACCTCTATCAAACCTTAAGAATTTGATTTTCATATCCATTTCATTTTCAACCATAGCTTTGAATTTTTCTAATGCATCATATTTTTCGCTAATAAATGTAACCTGTATCATTCTATAGTAATCATCATTTAATAGTATAAAATGCATGTCACCTTGTAGACTTCTCACCCTTGTAGGACCACAAAGATCTGTGTGAATCAAGTCTAGTAGTCTCGTAGTAGATTGTTCCTTTGACCTAAAGCTATTTCTAGCTTCCTTTCAAAACTAACACTCCTTGAAAATAGCATTGATCCTAGGCTTTGTAGTTCTTGGTAAATCTCTCATAGCTTGTACTACACTAATTCTCATCATGTTGTCAAAATTCATGTGACACATCCTTTGATGCCATAACCAGCTATCATTAATATGAGACATAAAGCAATTCCCATTAGCACCCTTAAGTTGATAAATGTTTCCTTGAAACTTTTTTCCAACATCAATCATAGTTCCAAAATATTTCCTTATTTCACATTTCTCATCCTTGAACATAGGATTATATCCCTTACTATACATCTATCCAACACTTAGGGGATTATGTCTTAAACACTTAACATAGTAGACATCATCAATATTATGCTTGCCATCAAAACTGACTAAACCTATCACAAAAATCTTAACACCAGTATCATCTCCAAACTTAACTAAGCCTCCATCATATTTTTCAAGTTTAAAAAACTTAGTCTTCTGACCAGTCATGTGATGTGAACAATTGCTATCAACAACCTAGTAGTTATTTTCCTATTTATCTTGAAGAGTAGAGATCAAAGTATCTTCAACTTTCTCTAGAGAACTTTCCTTCACATGTTTCTCATTAGCAAAATTCGATTCATCTTTTATAGCCAAGCACAAGCATTAATTATCATCAAAATCTTCATAATTAGACTCAACATCAAAAATACCAACATCTTCATTTACATAATATGTTGTTTTGATCATCTTTCCTTTGTTTTCCTTTCCTTCTCTATGTTTATTCTTCTCAGCTCTTTTTGGACATCTTGAAGCATAATTACCTATTCCTCCACAACTAAAGCATTTAAAGGGTAACTTACCTTGATACGTACCGAAGCCCTTTTTCATCCTTCTTACAAAGCTTCCACTTCATCAAAGTTTTCTTCATTCGAATCTTCAACATTTGTAACCCCAAAAGTATTTTTTTCTTTGATCCATTTCTCAAGCTAGAATTTCTCATTTCAAATGAGGTTAGAGTACCCGATAACTCATTTTTAGTATAGGTCTTATAATATAAAAATTCCTCAATAGCAGATACCTTCTCACTATATGCATTAGGGAGAGTTTTTAGAATCTTTTTCACTATCCTAGATTCATCTATTATTGCACCAAGTCCTCAGATTCAACCTACTAGCTCATCCACTCTATGTACATAAGATTTAATGTTATCATCTTTGAACATTAACAAGATCTCAAATTGTGCCAAGAAGTTTTGCAACTTTACTTCTTTGAACTTTTCATCTCCTTCATGAATATTTTCTAACGCATCCTAGACCTCTTTAGTAGTCCTTAGATTTATAACTTTAATTAATTCAGAATGTGAAATACTATTCTTTAGAATGAACTTTACCTTATTGTTTTCCTCACACACCTTGATCTCATCAATTATACTTGGACAATTATTAGGATCAATGTATGGAGTCATATAAGCTTTCTCAACATCATATCCATAGTATTCCTAATATCCTTCCATATGTGCCTTCCAAAAAGTGTAGTCAGCTCCATTCAACCTAGGGCACTCAATAACTATCTTTTTCACCATCCCATACCTTCCTTAAGAAATTAATCTCTTCTCCAAGGAACAAAGCTCTAATACCAATTGTTGAACAAGACAACTAATAGGGGTGTGAATGAGTTGTAACAATTTTAACCTTTAAAACTTCCGCAAGAGGTTAGATCAATTACCATTCATAAATCCTTTACTTTGCTAATGTGATTAGTCATTAAGTGTAAAAGTAGAAACTAAAAGAAGAAAAACTAGACACAAAATAACACTAGATTTATGTGGAAAACCAAATACGGGAAAAACCATCATGAGGATTAACTCACAATATAAGGAATTTCAAAATTGAATACAAAGTATCACTCCCAAAAAGGCTCACTACCAAAACAGGACTTTTCTAAAATAGGACTCACTGTCCAATGAGGGCTCATTGACCAAAGGGCTCACTACCAGAAAATTGCAAAGAAGATAGAATATATTTGTTATAAAGAGAATAATATTTCAATATGGTAGAAATTTCAACCATAATTCACTCACACACTTTCAAATGTGCTTGAATGATAGAGTACACCTTCAATTCACTACCTCCAAAAACTTACCACTTGAATTTTTCACTTATCTACTCAAACTCGCATCATACACACACTATTTCACATCTAGCTTGCATCTATCTTTCTATTTCATATTTCACAAACATCTCAACTTATATTTATACCATCTTCAACCTTGAAACTCATCCAAATTAGGTTAGTGCCAAAACATTCTACAGTGGAATTAGAATTAGGGTGACCCAAAAACATACTTAATGAGGACCTAAATAAGTCCCAACATGCTTCACCACACTTCCATAAATTTCACAAGTAATGTTTAACACAAGTTCAGTCAACACCCATGTAAACACATAACCTCAACATGATCCAATCTCTCTGGATAACAAACTTAACTTGAACATGATGATACCACCTTATTCTTAGAACTGCAAGTCCTAAAACCAAAATTTAGAGCTAGAGCAACTACATTTCTCCCAGACCACACCCAAATACACAAAGAAGCATAGAACACATACTAGTAAAAATATTTCACACTATACAACAATCCAGAAGCCCAAATTTTGGATATAGAAACCATCAACAAATATTAACAATATTTCTAAACCATACAACCATAGGAGAACATCCCATAGCACAACCTAGAGCAAACTAGAAAACCTTCTTTATTACAATTTTGTCAATATACTCAACATATACAATCAATAACCTATTTCCATGACATGAATGACAACATCAACCAGTTGATAACTAGTTGATATCAATGACAACACCTTCATACTTGCAACAATTCTATCATAAAATTGACATAGAAACAACTATGAAAAAATACATCAAGTTAGCCATAAATTTATGACCTCTAAAGTGAGATTTGTACCTCCATAATTTTATCTTATAAATCACACATATCACCTTTCATGTAGGATGGCACCTCACTAGTAGGTCCCACAAAGTGACAAAAAATTTGGTAGGAAATAAACTTAGGAAATCCTTAAATAATAATTAAATAATTATAAATTAAATTAATGCTAGGACTCAAGGGTTGAGAGATGTTAATTCTAAGCTTCTCCCACTTATCAAAGACCTATCAAAAGTCATCCATAATTGATAAACCAGGGAAATAAGAACCATGGAAATGGAGAAACATTTGAACTTCTTTGTGCTCATTGGTTTCTTAAATGCATTTACAAAATTCAACAAAGTGTCAACCTTCTCCAAATTCACCTTTCCATCTATCGACATATCATTAAAAAGTGAAATTGAACATTAATATGCTTTATTTATGCTTGAACGGTAGGATTATTTTCTAATAAAATTCAACTTTGATTACCATAAAAAATAGAATTTTTTCCTACATCAAAACCAATATATGAACACAATCTCTTAATCCAAATGGATTTTGTGTGATCATGAGTAACTTTCATTTACTCTTCTTTTGTAACAAAAAAAAGTGATTATATGTTATGTGAATTTTTTCCCCCAGATAAGAGAATTTATGAAATAACCA
This sequence comes from Sequoia sempervirens, assembly GCA_007258455.2. Classification (NCBI taxonomy): domain Eukaryota; kingdom Viridiplantae; phylum Streptophyta; class Pinopsida; order Cupressales; family Cupressaceae; genus Sequoia; species Sequoia sempervirens. Next base: position 5,625 of record VDFB02208124.1, read on the forward strand.
TTTAGAATTAAAGAGAGATAGAAAAATAAAGGATATTATGATCTTTTGGTTGAAAGAGAGATTAATAAAGAAGATCCATAAAAAATCTTTTAAAAGGGATAAAAAACTAAATATTTATTAAATAATAATTAAAGGTGTCCTTTTTGAAAGGACGTGATGGTTTGGAAACCACCCCTTAATAATTTTATGTGAGCCTTGGAAAGGGGATTGAAGTAGATTCAAGTAAAATGAAAGGAACTAGTCAAGAAATTGTAGGAATAAGATTCTAGGTTAGTAGTGATAGGCCAAAACTGGGGTCAAGAATAAGAAAGATTTCAGCTTGGTCTAAGTGTAAATCTGGGGATCATAAGCTTGCGAGAGGTATTGCCTAAGTATACTTAAGAGAGGAAAGAAGTGAATTAGGTGGGGATGAAATGTATCTAGAACATACGGAAATTGTATTAATGGAATTATAATTTAATTTTCTGAGCCTATTTCTGTGATAGAAAATGATAGGAGCTGCACAATAAATGATAGGAACACATACAAATTAAAGAATAACAACAATAGAACTTTTATGAAATTAAAACATAGTCCAGTTTCATACTTAAATGAATATCCAACATTACAAAATATCAAGTTGCTCATAATAATCAATTTCAATCCAAATTCTATGGCAATCACACATTATGAAAATAAAACATAAATCTTAATCACATGTTACCATATATTATGCTAATCTAAAAGAGGTCACTAGGTAGCCTAAGAAGTGGGCCCTACCTTCGTGGTTACTAGGTGATTAAACACATATGATAATCTATTCCCTGCTGGTTTGATAAGAAAAAGATGTTATTTTATTTATCAAAAAAATTAATACATTCTACATACCCCAATCTTCTTTTGGAGCTGGTAATATATAGCTCATGCCTATAATAAACATTACATAAGGTGGCATAAAATGTGGCCAACAAAATAATGACTTACGTGAAACCTTGGCTACTGACCACAAATAAAATAGTTATGCTATAGTAGAAAACGAAAATAGGAAACATGTGAATTTTGGTTTCCCCAAACAACCAACAAATGAACCATGAGTTCTTAATTGGATGCAATATTTATGACATGGTAGGAATTATTGGAAGATATGATGTGGCATAAAAATCTAGGAAATGATGCAATAAAAGAAAGAGGCATTTTCTAATAATGCCAAATATTAAGGTGAAAACCAATGTTTAAAATGTCCAATGAAATGTTGATGTATGCAGCCATGTAGGACAAGTTTGATGTCTTTTAAAGATGTGATTGTGGCACTAAGCTTCTGTAGTAAGACTCCAAGTGGAAGTAATGGAAGAAAGAGTTGAGTGATTGGAAGCTTCTAGTTAAATAGGAGACAAGATGTCTACATGCTGCAACACTTATTAGTAAGAACAATAAATAATTATTTTCAATATTTTAATCTTAAAACTATATTAAATATGACTTATATATATATTTAATCATATGCAATGTGAAATGGTAAAATGGTATGAAATAATATGAAAATGGAATATTAGAATGGGATTGAAGGTATATGAAATAGGTTGAATTTTGGTATAAAATGAGACATAATTGGCTCTCATCAAGTAGGCTGTGAGTATGAGAGAACGAGACACATAGAGTGTGTCCAAATCAGATATAGAGTACACTTAAGACTATCCTAGATAGGGATTAATTATTTTCACTTGTGTTGAGAATGATTCTATTGAATCACCACTTGTGTAGAGTGTCATAGTACACTTTGTTCCTCTCAAACTGGTCACTGATAGAAGAGGCTAAACTAGGGTTGTGATTTAATTTAGGATCTAGACTAATTGAATTTGAATACTTAATGTTTACAAATCTTTAAAATCCAAATTACTTAAGTGAAACACCAACACAATTAAATTAACGAAAATAACAAAGTGATTCAAAACAAGAGAGAAGAGAGAATTACAAACAAAGTTGATAATGAAGTTTGCGACTGATCCTTAATTATACTCCAAATGATTACAAGGCATCAATAGAATACAATGTCGACTCTTCAAGAGTTTCAAAGTCTTCCTCTTTCAAGTGCAACAGAGTAACACTCCTTCAATGCACAAATTCAGACACTCAGATTCTCCATACAAAATTCTCTCCACAATTCAGAATTCTCTCATAAAAATCACCACTTGCTTATCCCAAGTCCTAAATTCCCCCTTTTTATACATAATTTTCCCATATGGGGTTAAACCACCATATTTAATAAAATAACCCCCTTACAACAAATTTCCCTTATTTTTACAAATAAAACAATAATCTCAACCATTACCCCCTTAAAAAAACAAATTCTTCCATTCGGGTTCCATATTGTTTATTTATTTTTGTCTTTTCTCGTAGGAAAGCCATTTAGAGGTTGATTAGTTTTAATATTACTTTTAACAACTATAATAAAACCAAACTGTCTCCTGTATATTCATGGCCCTCATAATTTTGGGCTATAAAAATCATAAGGGATTAAATTTGTTTTAAGTTTGGAGGTTAATGTTAATTTTAGTTTTAAAATATCTTTTATGATATTTCAAGCCCTTAAAAATATCCCTTAAAATCTTTTAAAATCCTCTAAAAATCTTTTAAGATCCTTAAAAATCTTTAAGAATCTTTATAAATCCCCTTAAAAATCTCGTAGTATGGGCTTTTAAAACTTAAAAGGTTTAATAATTTAAATATAAGGGAATTCATATTTTAAATTTAAATAGTCATGTCATCATTTTTTCCATGTCATCATTCTTGCCACGTCATCATTCCTACCACATCATCATGGTCAACCCTCAACTTTGACCGACCATAACTTTCACATACGGACTCGGATTTGGTCTGTTCAAAATGCGTCAAAAAGCTCTTGACAAGATATTCAACATGGTGATGAAATATGGAGTATGTGGAACACTGGGCACTGCTGACAAGTAATCACTTGGATCAGTCCTCCCCATTGGGCTTTGGACCCTCCCAAAGTGACATGTTTGAAAGACATTAAGTGAGGACTTGGCCTCCCCACTTGCCTGTATCCTCTGTACAACTGTATACTTGGCTCACAATCACAATGAATACTGCAATGACATTGTTGAATATAAACATCATTTTATCACTTCCATAAGCATCTACATCAACTGTCGTAGCCACTAACCAACAAACATTGACTAGCATCAAGCTGTACAATAATGCAAATATGAAAGAGAATAAATCAACAACATATCGATTTCCCACAACATAAACATTTTTACCCAAGGGACCATCCATGCTTTCAATCACACTTCTCATGTATTTATGCATTGGAACATCCCATTGACATCCTAACCACTGGTTAGCTTCTCCAAGCTGTTCTGAGAACCCGCAACACTAATGAGACAAAGAGTTAAATCTTTGCCCATTAATTACCCTCTTTAATTTCCCTGTGTTTGCAAAAGAACAATCATTCTTAATCCTATGAGAATGTACAATATACTGAATGCCTTCTTTAAACAAATGATAATGATTCTTTTCCCTGTAGAAAATAGCTTTTCAATCATATAAATAAGGGCTACCCAACACTATCCCACAAATATCTAGTGGAACCACATCAAATTGTACTTCATCCACAAACTTACTAGTGATTGTGAATCTCAAAGTGCATTGTCTTGTTACTTGCAATTTATCATTCTCACAAATCCAACCTAGTGGATAAGGTTTCTTATACAGTATAGTTTTCAATCCCAAGTTTCTTACATCTTCAGAAATTAAGTTAACTTGAGAACCACTATCTATGAGTACATCAATTTTAATTTTCTTAGCAACAACCCTTAAATGAAACAACTTGTTCCTTTTCTTATCTTCAAAGACATCATTAACTTTAGAAGTAGAAGCACAACTATCAAAGGAAACACTAGAAATAGGAGCTTTACCTTTCAAACCATAGTTGTTATCTTAGATTCATCATCAGAATCGGAACCAAGATCCATAACAACATTTGTGGCTTTCTCCTTACCTTTCTATTTCTGAGCCCACTTAGGCTTCAATTCGGGATGCAAATTCCAACAGTGATCTTCATCATGACCCTTCTTCTGCAATGAGAGCGAAACATCCCTTCTTAGTAGTTGTCTTCTTTCCTTTCCCTATCTGCGCAACCTTAGAAATTTCTTTGAGACATCATTATCAAACTTATCAATAAAAAGAACCCTTTCCTCTTGAATCTAAATGTACAGCTTGGACACAAACTTCATCCAAATTACTAGGATTCAAAACCAAAATGGAATGTTTGAGATATGAGTGAAGACCTCCTATGTACTTTAACAAAGTATCCTGGGTGTACAAAGGTACATTTAATGCAATAGCCTTCTTTATGAATTCATGGGTGTACTCTTGGATAGTTTGACCTTTCCCTTGTTTAAGAACTTGCCAATTCATCATTAATTTATGCATGTGACCTAAGGTATAGAATTTTATTTTAAGAGCATTAATAAATTCTAGCCAAGAAAAATTGACTCTACCATGCTGTGAAATTTTTGCTCTAGTCCTACTCTCCCACCAAGTAAGAGCTAAACCTCCCAACCGAAGAGTGGCTAACTGGATCCTAGAAGCATCATCAAAGAGGTTTTGAAATCTACAATAGACTTCTACTTGTTGAATCCAGTCATCTAGTTTTCTAGCATCTAATTCACCACAATACTTAGGTAGTTCAAATTTAACATCCAAATTAATTTGAGGCTTATTTACAACCTTAAAAGGATTACCAGAAAGAGAATGTGTAGAAGAAGAAGGAGAAGGAGGAGAAGGAGTAGATGGAGGAAATTTTGGGGGTTCATCACCACCTCCTAGTTGCTTCTTCTTGCTCTTACTATCGCCATGATCTTCTTCATGTTTCATGCGTTCTTCCCTTTCTTTGAGTAGCATCTCCAACACAGCTCTCATTTGCTAGAAAGGTCTTTGAAACTCCTTCTCACTGAGTTCTTTGGGTACCTCCATTCTAGACACAGACATTTTTAGAAAAGTTCTTTGTTTCCCGATCTTAGGATTATATTCCTCAAGCTTTCCTTCACCCTTTTGAATCTTGGATCTTGTTAGCATTCAAAACCAACTGTAATAATAGTCACCAAATGCTCTGATACCAACTTGATCTAATTTAGGATCTATACTAATTTCATTTGAATGCTTAAAGTTTACAATCTTTAAAATCCAAATTACTTAAGTGAAACACCAACACAATTAAATTAATAGATGGAAATAACAAAGTGATTCAAAACAAGAGAGAAGAGAGAATTGCAAACAGAGTTGATAATGGAGTTCGACAATATGTCTACGCCTTTCGGTCCCTCTCCAAAGAGTGATTGATCCTTGATTATGCTCCAAACTGATTACAAGGCATCAATAGAATACAATGTCGAGTCTTCAAGAGTTTCAAACTATTCCTCTTTCAAGTGCAGCAGAGTAACACTCCTTCAATGCACAAATTCAGACACTTAGACTCTCCATACAAATTTCTCATCACAATTCAGAATTCTCTCATAAAAAATCACCACTTGCTTATCCCAAGTCCTAAATTCCCCCATTTTTATACATAATTTTCCCATATGGGGTTCAACCACCATATTTAATAAAATAACCCCCTTACAACAAATTTCCCTTATTTTTACAAATAAAACAATAATCTCAACCATTACCCCCTTAAAAAAACAAATTCTTCCATTCGGGTTCCATACTGTTTATTTATTTTTGTCATTTCTCATAGGAAAGCCATTTAGAGGTTGATTAGTTTTAATATTAGTTTTAACAACTATAATAAAGCCAAACTATCTCCCGTATATTCATGGCCCTCATAATTTCGGGCTATAAAAATCATAAGGGATTAAATTTGTTTTAAGTTTGGAGGTTAACGTTAATTTTAGTTTTAAAATATCTTTTATGATATTTCAAGCCCTTAAAAATCTCCCTTAAAATCTTTTAAAATCCTCTAAAAATCTTTTAATATCCTAAAAAATCTCTAAGACCCCTTAAAAATCTCGTAGTATGGGATTTTAAAACTTAAAAGATTTAATAATTTAAATTTAAGGGAATTTAGCTTTTAAATTATATTTTAAATAGTCATGTCCTCATTTTTTCCACGTCATCATTCTTGCCATGTCATCATTCCTGCCACATCATCATGGTCAACCCTCAACTTTGACCGACCATAACTCTCACATACAGACTCAGATTTGGTTTGTTCAAAATGCATTGAAAAGCTCTTGACAAGATCTTCGATATGGTGATGAAATATGGAGCATGTGGAACACTTCAATTTTTGACGACAAGTATCCACTTGGATCACATTAATGAATAATTGTGGATGTGATGGAAAATTGGGACTTATCATCTACTTACACAACAAATGTTTCCATAAAATGGAAAACCAATCCATAGCTATTCCTGAATTATCAAAACATCCTCGTGGAAGGTGGATGGATGAAATATCGAAAGTGGATTTCTAGATAATTGAATCCCTTTACTCCCAAAGATAGTTAATCAATAACTCTTGATGACTGGTTATTGGCGAAAGCAGCCAAGCAAAATTGACTCAAGCAAAGGAGGAATGACCATCTCTACATGGGTATAATAGCAAACATTTGTTTTGTAATTCCGCTTGGCTTAACAATAACAAAGTATGGGTCAATGAACTAGAAAAATCTAATAGACAAGAGAATCTAGATTCACTGACCATGGTAGTTATTAAGCAACATGGAGAAGAATTACAAGACGAGTTGGAAGATGATGTGAAGAATCTTTCCATTGAATTGGTCAGTGAGGAGATGTTAGACACAAAAGAAATCATGGGACACCCAATCAACATAGATCAAACAAAATTTGATGGTGTTGGTTTTATTGGATTACCTTGCCCTTTGATGAAATTAGTCCCAAAAACATACCATTTCTTTGTAGATGTTGCTCAGCTTCACAAAAATATACCTCATAGTTGTCCACTTAACACCTTGATGAGGCCTATGTACACTATCACATCCAACCATCCGGGAGTCAAAAATATTATGTTGTTGCCAAGAAAAAAATTGAACATTAATAGTTGGTTGAATGAGACGAAAGAACAAAGACTGTTTGACACCCTAGTGAGTAGATCTAAAGTGTTCACATGAGACTATAAAGATATGAGAGGAATAAATCCTAGTGTGTGTACACATCATATCTATATTGAGGATGTTCATCCTGTCTGCCAACCACAATGGAGACTTAATCCTGCTCTCAAGGACATTGTTAAAACTAAAATTGAGAAGCTCTTGTAGGTAGGATTTATCTATCCAATTTCTAACAGCAAATGGGTGTCACCCTTGGTTGTATTCCCATTAGCTCTCAAAAACGAGGGCAAAATATCGGCCAAGAGGTTGCCAATCTCTTGATATGTTTTAGGGTAATGCATAGCCAAATGATTTTAAAGACCTTCTACTCTTTCAAGTCCCTCGCTGCATCTAGGTGGGTGTACCTATAACACAGCGACTTTGGACTAATGTTTATTCCTTTTAAAGATTTACCCACAATGGCAAATGGGAGTGGATAAACAAGTTTTATTTTGGTACAAATTGTATAAGCAATATTAAGGTTAAAATCTAATGTGTTCATATGAAAAAATGAATGAAACTAAATAGTGGAATGGTAGAGACTAGTGCCTTATTGGGTGTATGGAGTCAAATGATAATTTGAAATGAATAACTTCTTTTTGGAAGATACTCAAATTGTTTGGCATACAATTTTAAGTTTATAACTGGTATAAACATTGTGCAAGGGATGTGGTCTAATGGAGTTCTTTCCTTAATGTGATCCAAATGAGATTTCTAATTTACTATGACTAACCAAAAGGACTTCTTAATCTTTCCTTGAAAGAACCAATTTAATCCAATCATACGGTGATACAAATAAGTGCACTCAATAAATTGAAAATGTCCCTTGATTATATCAATTTAAAACAATTAGAAAACATCAACCTTGAGACAACTTCAACAATACTTTTAATTAACACAACAAACAACTGAAACCAGAAAAATGTCATCACATCAAATAAATTCAATTGAAATCTCCATTGTTTTAGACATGCATCATAGTCTCAAAATTATAAAACATTTTGTATGCTACTATACTTATTACTCGCTCTCTGCTATCTCTATCTACTGTCAAAAAATGAGTATTTATACATTAGTCATTTGAAAGGATGCGCCCTTTTGTGTTCAAATCTCGGTGATCCTTTCTATTCGGGGTTTTACCAATATTCACTAGACACCCGCTATGACATCCTGCAGTCTCCCCGACATTCTGAGTCTCTCCGACTACCACATATTATATATCGCTTTGATGTCCTACAGTCCCACTGACACTTTGAGTCTTTCCGACAGTTATTCCTTCAATCATGAGTGTATCGCTGAGACTCTCGCCGATGAAAACTATCACTATGACTTAGGGGGTCAACAAAACATTCCATAGCTTACTTTGTGTCTTGCTGAGACATCTCCTTCGGTTCATTTTTTGATTGTCGAGACTTAACAATTTTCCTGCCGATGAAGCAACACTCGATATGACTCTCCTAGCTCTCACCAATGAAGTCTGCCTCACTGATGACCAATCCCTCCAAATGTGTCGCCAAGTCTTTACCAATACAATACTT
>VDFB02208126.1:0-22178 GCA_007258455.2 Sequoia sempervirens
TATGCATCACATCTGGACATGAGTCCTCTAGTTATATCTAAAATATTATAAAAAAATATTATCATTTTATTATGGTTAGGGTGGTCAAACAGACACCTACTTCTTATTTTTTCCCTGAAATTTAAGTACTACTGCATTGAAATTTCAATTTTTCACCAAATAGATTTTTTTTTTAAGAAAATAAACCTAGTAGTTTAGGAACTACATTCAATTTTCCACAGATTCTTTTCTTACATATTTTTGAAATAATATAGATAACTTATTCAAATGTTTACGTCAAGTTTCCTAACTCTGATTTTTCTGAATTTTCATTGCCACTTAAGGGCCTGTTTTTTCCATGATGATCCTGCACATACCCTAGTGGTCCAAAACAAGTGTCAAAGCGAGTTGTTGTTTGGGAGAGAGTGGATATGGGAGGTTGTTAAATTCATATAGGGTTGGGCTGTCATGTTGGTCCACCTTGTTTGTGCATATGAAATGCTTTGCAGTTTCATGTAACGGTTGAGGTATTGTACGGGCATTCCACTTGTGGCAATTGTCAAAGTCACGTCTTCCAAGCATATCAAGGGAATTAAAATTTCCACTAGTACCAAGACCCAATTGTGGTAAGAACCCCCATTCATTCAATTGTATTGTATTTCCTATATTGTTTTCATCTTCTGGTTCCTCTTCCTCTTCCTCTTCCTCTTCTTGACTTACTTCTTCATCAACTCTACAGTCAACATGCCACACATAATATTTACGTAAATTCATCTCCTTCCAATTTGTAACAATTTTCTCTTTCTTGATACCAATGTCTGCTTCAATGTTACAAAATTGCTTGTAAAGAAGTAGTTTTCTCCAACAAAATGTCTTGAAATGTTCTAAATCCTCCTTTGGAATAACAGTAAATCGAGGGAAGATACTGATAATTGCCTTCTATTTTTTTTGTTTCCACTTGTACTCTTTGCGACTTGATGAGAACGAGAATGATCATGTAGATTCAAGTAGTGTTACTTTCTCCATTTGAGGAGGAAATTGTGTGTATGTATGGATGTAGGTTAGGTCCAATGTATTTTCATTTCGGTTTGTTTGAATTCGGTTGAAAATTTTTCTACCAACATTAAGCACCATAAATTCATGATTGCAAACAACAAGGGGCAGATTTTGCAACATGTGGCACATTTCTTGTGCACCTATATCATGATCAACAATAATTTCAGACATGAATTTTCTGTATACTGCAAGTGCCTTGTCTTGGGATGCTTTCTTTTGACATATGCGTGTCAACATATCAAGACAACTTTCAGATTTTCTTTCTACCTTCGTGACATATTTTGCAATGTACTTTAGAACTAGTGTTTTTGAAAGCACGGGCTGACAATCCATATTGGCCCTCCATATGGAAAGAATTTTTGGACTATGTATATTCAACCTATCATCATTACGTGCAGGGAAAAAGGTTTTTTTCCATCTTCGTCACTACATAATGAAGAGCTCGAACATTCAGGCCAGGGTGCACTATAGCGACACTCCATGTTGTTTCCTTTCTTGCGAAGGCAGGTTGATTCTGAACACTTGGTGTGTCTCTAGACACGATTAAGTAACTCTTCATAATCAGTAAGTGTGTTTGTAGAAAATATTTCAGGTGTTGTTAGTAATCATGGATTGTCTTGCGAAGACCGATGGCATGTGTTGCTCCTGTCTCCTAGATTTCGAGGATTCCAAGCACTAAACATATCTGTCAAAGAATGATTTCGCTATGTCTACATCTGCATGATTTCTCGAGTCAAGTGTGTCCATGTTTGGTGCACCCTCAATCCAAAGGAAGCCATGTACATGTGCAGACCCTCGATGTTGCCACTCATATCTATACCAGTAGTTTGTTGCACATTATAGCTTCTCTAAGACTTCTTCACAAAACACTGTGAATCTTTGATGCAAGTATAAGGATGTGGTATGTGGGTTCATAAAAATGTTGTCTTATTGTTTAGTGATGTTTGAGTTGCCCCCTTTGTAAATAGTTGATGTAAATCAGGCCATTTGGTATCTGCAACACTTAATGTGAAGAATAGTGTTGGGAAGCCTATTTGGTTGATCATGTTTGACAGTTCACCACGAGACTTATTCCAATATGCTCGTGTTCCTCTAAGGGATGACCCGTAATGCATCAATTGTTTAGCTAGTTTAGTGTCAGGCAACGTTTGTATATGGAGACAAAGGTTGTCTATGGTAGTTGGTATGCAGTCCTCAACATTCTTCTTGACAAAAATGGAGGCAACACCTTGGCTTCGGTGATGCATCAATAGGTTAAGGACAAAATATCTAAACCTTGGATGCCTTCTAAATCTATTATCATGAAACCTCATTAGGTGCAACACATATTCATGCATTTCAACTTGTCTATAGCGAGGTTGTAAATGTAATGCACTACCATTGGGAAACAAAGAAGGAAAAGCCATGTCTAGAAGTCCTTCAGTATTGTATTCATTAACTGGTGATGACTGAAGTGTTGGCCAATCTATAATGGTGTAATTATGATCTCTAACTTACAATGTTTCTTTTATGATTTCTAGTTCACAGTGTTTATTTGGTAGCCTAGCCATGAAGGATGAGGAGCAAGTGAATTCAGTGTCGGGTGAGTCCGCGTTAAATTTTGAAGCACTGTTTGGTGCAACAATATTGTGATTGTTAGCATTAATGTTATGAAGCATATTGGAAATGTCTGTATTTGTATCAGGGAGCTCCCCAAGAGATGCAAAATCCACCTCAACATCTTTGTAATATGGGTCATATGCGATTTTATATTTTAGTGCAGCCCACACACGATGCCTACTTGCATAGTAGTCATAATGGTCACCTCTTGTATTGGTTCTTCAAACCACCAACACATCCAAGTTTGCAATTTTATGCGGCAAGTATTTTTCTATGGTTTTGATATCTTGCAGGAAACAAATTGTGTGTCCACTATATTTATATTGGCCTCCACGAGCATTTTTTACTTGTATTATTGGATTGACTCATGCTATTAGCATTTCTTCGACTTGTGTTAGTGTTTGTAGCTCGTACGGTTGTACTCCTGGGTCCATTAAATTAGTTGCTGAGAAATGATGTCTACCTGTCTCATAGAAGCATCTAAAACAAACTGGACCAGTTTGTGTTGCGTTGGTATGGATTCTTGGGTAGCATTCATGGAAAATTGTACAAGTTGGAAAGTTTTATAATTTATCTAGTCTTGAACGAAATCTTTTTGAAGCTTCTATAAAGTTTTTTTCAGAATGTGGTAAGCTTGTGGATTGATTTTGACGAGTGTGCACATTGACAAAACTATGTTGGAAGTGTGTTCATTTTGGGATGAACATTCATATGGCTCAATGTTGTGTTGGTTTGACTGAAAGGAGGTTGGTGCGTTGGCTTCTATTGCTTGTTTTCCTATGCATTGGAAATGACGACGAATGCTGATTTCTTCTTTATGTTGCATATAGTAGTTATGAGTTCTTTTACAGGATTGTGTGCTTTTAGGGGTTGAGGTCACCATCTGTAAAGGAAATATGAACTATAATTATCAAATGAACAATTACAAATACATACAAAATTAAAGAAGCTAAACATTAATGTTATGAGTTCTTCGATCATTATATTCTTTGAAAAGTAGTTGAGATACAATTGGTATGCTATATACATGAGTAATTTGGTGGAAGAGATAAATCACAGTATTTTCATATTTTCATAACAACAATATATTCAATACACATGTGATTTTGAAATTCCATGTAGGGAATCAAAATTATAGAAAGTATACTATATAAGATGTTACAAAATTTTATATACATTACATAAGCGCTTGAGGTACATCTAAACACTAGCAATATGACACATAGTAGTGATTTCACTCAACATGAGCAAATTCTCTGCAACAAAATCTAGCTCATTGACCTTTATGATTGTTGATTTGACTCATCCTTGAGCAACACTTGAATCATACAAATTTGTGATTGTGAAGATAAATTGCTTGAATAACACTCCTTTCACTATGGTTTCAGCTTAAGTTTCTATTCCATAATTGAATTGTAGCATGTATAAATTATTTGCAGACATTCCAAGGAGTTCGGTAGCTGGTTCTTCAAAAGCAACAACCCATAATATTCCTGTATGCTCTGCGAGCTTTAGCTAGAGTATGTATCTATAGGTACATTTAGTAGTAGTAGCTTTGCACTTGGAACAATACCATGTTTGATTATCATTCTGTACAACTTTCTTTTTACATTGTCTTCCATATGACTCAAGGGGGCAAGATGGATAGCATAATGAATTTGTTTTTATTTATTGCACTTGGAACAATACCATGTTTTCTCTTCAATATCAACAATTTTTTTCTTCATAAGCACGAGAGGTGCATCCAATGGTTGTGTATTCAAAGGAGTAACATCAGTCCCATTATGTTCAAACCATGATTTGAGTTGTTCTACATCCTTTATTCTTGGGTTTACAAAGAGGTGGGTGCTTGCCAACGTGATCATGACCTTGCTATTATACTCAGTGACATGACCATTTTTTATTGCAAGTACAACCACATGTTTTAAGTGATACATCTCCTACAATTGCTTGTATTCCTTTTCAGTTGATGGACCTCATAAAGTAATATTAATGGTAGATGAAGAGGTATCTATCAATTTGATGCTCCTTCGAAGAACTTCAGTCCCATCCCTCCTCCTTATGGTTGAGCTTGGGTCCACACATATGACTATTCCAATAACATCAACAAGGATATTATTGTTCAATTCTAAAATGTCCTTAAAGGGTGTGAAAGAGAACTAATGTTTGGGAATTGCAAGGCATCTTCTGAGTGAGAAATTTTGGATTCCTCGACTAAAAGAATTTCAAGCTGGCTATTCAGTTTGTTGTACAACCTATTGGATGACTTAATAGTCCCACCAGATATTGTATATACTTCTCCAAAATGTACATTCATGTAATGAAGGTTTGCAACTTCATTAAAGTAGGCTACTCGTATTTCAGTGCATTCACAATCAATAATATCGAAAGAGAAGACTTGCCTTTGTCCCTTCTATGTGTTGAATTGCTGCATCTATTTTTTCATGGTAACATGACCCTTTATAAGCCACCTTGTCTGAAATGGATTCAAATTTATAATAGGCATAATATTGGATGGAAGGTATTTCTTTTGTAGGGAAGAAGATAACGCAAAAAGTGCCCTTTGAGTAGGTGGCTTTGTTACCATAGTAGTGTTACTCGTGCTCGTAGATGGAGTAGTTGAGGTTGTAGAAGTTACTTTCTGGACTTACTCTTCAAATAGGTAGGTGGGTTGACCAATGATGTCATGTTGCAAACATGTGATTTCTCATTTGGAGATGACTATCCACCTATAAAGATAAAATGAGTAAGTATTTTGAGTACAAAAAAATGTGGCATAGTGGATAAATGATGCTAGGCTACAAGTTATTTGTGAATTTTGTAGAAGAGCATGCAAATAGTGTGGCTCACCTTGAATTGCAAAGAATAGGGCAACTGTATCCTATCAGTTTGAGTATAGATCCCTTCTGGAGTTCTTTAGAAGCTATGCACTGGTTGTACTTTGTTGGAAGTGTTACCTTCTGCTTATGTAACCCATCAAAGAGCTCCACTCTATATCGATCAACCAGTTTGAGGCCATGGCCAAACGGTGCAATTTCTAATGCTTATAGGTGGGGTTGCAAGTTTAGGTTTCCATTATTCATCATCTTGATTGAATTCTTAGTCAAGGAATATTTTGTTAGGAGAGGTTGTTGCAGTACTATAACACTGTCATCAAGGCTTGTAGACGTGGCTTGTACTTGCTGGGTTTGTTGTTCAAAGAGGTTGGCAGGCTGGCCAATGATATCTTGCTGCACACATATGGTTTCTAATTCCGATATGACAATCCACCTATAAGTGTACAATGAAGAAGTATTACCAATAGGACATTGTAGCAAATTACTGAAATATGATGGCTCACCTTGAATTACAAAGAACAAGGCAACTGTATTTAATGAGTTTAACTATAGAGCCCTTCTGTAGTTCTTCATAATCTATGTGGTGGTTGTACTGTTTTGGAAGTGTAGCCTTTTTCTTATGCACCCCAGCAGAGAGTTGTAGTATATAGCGATTGGTTGGTTCAGGCCCATGTCCAAACATTAAAATATCTATTGCTTGTAGATGGGGTTGTAGGTCTACGTTTCCATCATGGATCAATTTAATTGTGTTCTCAGTCAAAGAAAACATTGTGATAAGAGAGAAAACCAGTCCTTGCAAAAGTAAATTGTAGGTGGCAGCTAGTACTTACTTTAAATGACGTATAAAAAGCATACTTTGTGAAGTAAGAAACTAATATGTTGTATACCCAACAAAATATAGCTAACTAATGTGATAATATTTCAAAAAGCCACAATGTTGTTGAATGTGACCATGCAAGCAGTAGTTTAAATAAAAGTGTGTATAGAAGTTACATAGAATAAAAGTAAATTTAGAATAATACCTGTAAATGTGATTTTGAATAGGTATGTATATCAAAATAGTGGCCTTTGGATGTTATCTTGCTGTATTTGTAAGGAAAACAAAAAGGGAAAGTGTAGTGAGTAAAAAAATTAGTTCACACTATTAAGTAATCTAAGTAAATTGGAAGCACTATAGATGTTTGGATCTGCATTCTATGCTAAAGGAACAAGAGGATATGTGCTTTCAAACAAATGAATATAACACAGTGCGTTAAGAGCGAGGGATAAACAACGAATGAACATACAAGAATGGAAGTGAGTACAATATTATTGTTCTACTAAGTGAACAAATTTTAAGGAATTTAGGTGGAAGAACGAGACAATTATTGAAGGAGAGATATAGCATTTGTTGGCGATATATATTTAAAACGTGCTATAAATGAACTGTTTTGAACACAATGGTTAGACTATGCTTAGTTGAAGTGAAATGAGGAAAGGTTTGCAACACATTATATGCAAACTACTATTCTTAATTATATGCAATTGAAGATGCCATTTGTTTTTGGAATTTAGACATATGGGTCAAGTAAAGAGATACAAAACAAAAGCAAAAGTCAAGAACCAAGATACAAAATGATAGCAAGAGAACAAAGTATGTGTACATATTTCTGAAGCAAAAAACATGTTACATGGTATTGTAGTAGGTGACATATTTTGTCTTTTTATCATGAGGAAAAGTGCCTTGTTCACAATATATTGGAGCTTACATTTCTTTAAGGGAGTTATAAAACATCCAGCTATCCATAAGTTGGTAAAATCTGAAGTTATATGGTTATATCAAATACTATATACATATTTATAGTGAGAACGTATCTTAGACATGATTCAAGTAATTCTGGAACACTTCTTTAATGTAGATAGAACCACCTTTTCCGTACAACTCATTTGATTTCATTTCACGAAGGAAAGTACAAAAGGAACTCAACTTCTCATAAGTTGAATGGAACTCATGTACTATTACTTCCATTGATTGAATGTCCAAATCTTGGACACTTTTCATGTTTTGAACAGTGGCCTTCGCTTGTTCTAGCAAGTCAAGGAAACTAATTGTAACGTTATTTGCAAAATATTGTATATGGCTTGTAGAATTTCGATTGCCATTGATTGACAATGTCAAATTGGTTGACAACATAGGGCCATTGGAACTACTGGAGATGTCAATAATCCCCATTTCCATTTGATTTACGATGTTGAGTTGTATCTTATAACCTATGCTACAATAATATATGTATTTTTTAGTGGTAATTTATCATTTTTTACAATTCTACTTATGAATAATAATTATTGTTAATATTCTTTTAAAAAAGACAATTATATTTATTAAAATATAATATTATTAAAATTTAACTATATATCTATATATTTAAAAGTCAAATAATAATACCATTAAAATTTACATATATGTATATATAATTTATATATTACATAAATTATAATATAATAATTATTCAAATAAATTTAGAAATAAAAAAACATTTATGCATATAACTTATTATTTATATATAATATTTACTATATATTATAATAAAATAATTATTCATATCTTAAAAAACAAAAAATTAGGATTTTGGCCGTAATTTGCATTTTAATATACTCTATAACACTTGTTGAAACCTTATTTTTAGGTTGCAACACGCCAAAAGCGGTGAAAAATAATTCTTCTGAACACATATTAAATATAAAACTCCACAAACAGGTTCAAACATTTTAAACATATTAATAATTATTCTGAAAGTATAAAAACCAAAAAAAAAGTATATAGGAAATGATTTATTCTTCTGGACATGGCATGTGGTAGGTTTTTGCTAGCTGTCCACACAATCTCATCACAACGTGTTTTCCTCTTGGTTGCATTCGGGAGGGTTCTTTTTTATGCAAGTATTTCCTTGAAAAAGCTTTGTACACTATTTTTCTCAGGATTTGATAGGCGCATTGTGTGGTCTCATAGAATTCCATGATTGAAGCATATACACAAAATGGATTTGATGAAAAGGCTTCATAAAATTTAAAGCAAATGCAATTGGCAGGTGTAAAGCCAGACGCCACAACCTTTGCTAACATCCTCCCTACGTGTGCCAAAATGGGAACTTTGGAACAAGGTATTTCCTTGAAAAATCTCTGTACTCTGCCAATCTGAGACTTTCTGATAAATTGTCTAGGGAGGAAAGAAAGACAATCGAAGAGGCATAAGCAGTAAAAGAGAGAGTGATGAAGTGTTGTTCTAAGATATAATTTGATTATTATGAAACAAGTTAACCTCTCTTGCTTGAATGCAACCATTTTTCCAGCTCAACTTTTCCATTTTGAATTCTAGCCATAGATGCTTTCATTTATATGGCCTTCTTAGTTACAGTTTTCAGTGTAGTGTTATTCATTTCAAGTCTGGAACCATTGCTAGGAAATGTTGGGGGATTTTTGGAAAAAAATGTGTGACTTCAAGAAGAGGGAAAAAAGATGGTTACTAGAAGAAGAAATCGCACCAAGAAAATCTACTTCTGCTGGCTGCAAAAGTGCGATGGGTTTTGGAGAAAACCAAGTCTTGTGTTGAACAGAGAGAATGTTGCTTGAAGCAAGTTAGTTGAGGCTGAAATCTGTGCCAGGTGGAAGGAATGGTAATTGGCATGAG
This sequence comes from Sequoia sempervirens, assembly GCA_007258455.2. Classification (NCBI taxonomy): domain Eukaryota; kingdom Viridiplantae; phylum Streptophyta; class Pinopsida; order Cupressales; family Cupressaceae; genus Sequoia; species Sequoia sempervirens. Next base: position 9,139 of record VDFB02208126.1, read on the forward strand.
TTCTTTTTTTGAAGCTAAATAACTCTATTCTTGGAATGGTGGATTTAGGTTGCACTCCCTCCTCACCTCCTTTCTAAAAAAAATTGTTTGCTCTTTTCATTTATGTTCCTCTACAAATCTTCTAAACATGTCACTATTGGAGGAATCGCTATAAACATTAATATGAAAGAATTTGTAGTAGTGTTATGAAAGATGGATAGTAACAAGTGCTAAACTACAATGAAAGCTACATATTACCATGAATTGGTTAGATTCCTTTGCCTGAGATCTTGTCTGCCCTTTGCTTAGATTCATTTCCTAATATGTTCTCTACCCTCTGCGTAGTCTGCTTCAATGTTGGTGAGAAATATGTCTGCTTCCAGTGGTATTCTCATTCATAGCTTGCTCATTCTTCTTGCAGGGATAATCAATGGCTAGTTAGCAGATATTTGCCGACATCATTAAATGCAGAGGATGGAAATTAATGCCGTGGGTAGGATTTTTATTACCAATTGGAGGTTGATAGATAGCGGTAGGATTTGGATTACCAGCTGGAGGTTGATATTTACAATCTTCCCGAGGATTCAAATCTTGAAGGTACATTTTATAATGCTTGGCTCCGTCCGTATTCTGATTGGGGCAGTGATGCTGGTGAATAGGTAATTCTGCACTTCAATTAATTTCCATATGCGCGGATTGTAGATTCATTGGAGTAAGTCAGCTTCCAATGATGGACTAGAGACTTCGATTATATCTCCCTACAACCACGCTTCAATATCACAATAAATGCAAAGTATCAGCTAAAGATTAACTTGCAAAACACTTCCCCAAGTGCTGCAAGTTGGCTTTGATAGTACGACCAATGGATTTTTTGACCACAAAACCACTAAAGTTTGGCCTAAAACCATGGTAGTTTGAGGGCGTGAGACTTGTTTTAGGCCAAAACCTCATGCATAATATAGCCTATTGGCTAAAAAAGGACTTTTTGGGTTCTTAAGGTTATGCATAGAATTTAAACAATCCATGTGAACTTAATTTTTCAATAACATAATCATTTAAATATCATACTATATACTTGATACTTAGTTAGGGGAATCTATGGTTTGAGAAAAAAAATATTGTCAAGGTTTTGATATTGGTTTTTCCTTATGATATTTCAACCTCTCTTAGTGGAACCACAAAACTTGCCTCACCTTGCACCTCAGGTACTTGCAATCAAACAATAGTCCTCACACAATCTACTAGTTAAAGATTAGTCTAGAATATGACACAATTAATAATTATATTCATTAATAATAAAAAAATTAGCAGTTAATGAACACAACTATATACACACACAATCCAATAACATATTATGATACAAGTTCCACTCCTATTCCAAATTATAATTGGGCTAGGGATCTCACAAATAAAAGAAAGGAGTTCTTAGGGGATGTGATAATCTTGTCTTAAGTGGTGGAGGTAAGTGAATGATTTATATTTATAAGTTTGAATGCATATATTATGTCAACCTTAGTATTTTCTTTTGGTAAATCAAGGGTATCCCTGCAACCTAGCCCAAGCACCTAACCTACCTTGCATTGGTCTTACTTTTTTTCCAAGTTGGGTTGGGAAGGGGCAAGCTGGGGTGAGACTAATCCCTTAGGGATGCACACAATTGCCTACAATCCATATACATTAGGTAACCTTAGCATTTATATTTAATGTATTAAGGTGATTAGAACTTTAAGGAGAAATAATTTTATATAATATTAAGGAGTTATAAGGTTTGAATATTTCAAATTGTACATGTATTAGATGTTGCAAGTATGAGTAGTTGGTGTTGTCGTTGATGTCACTAGGCTTATGTTTGTGTTGTGTAATGCCAAAACCTTACAAGCAAAAAATAGCTAAGGACAAGACACAACTTCCAAAATTTTGACCAAAAACATAAAACCAACACATATAAGTTTACTTTCAAGCAAGTACCGGGGAACCTAAGGAGAAAACATATTCCTCGGGGGCTCATCTCTGATGGCCTTTCCTACGTGATGCACATAGAAATCACAGTTCAACAACCTGAACTTAAAACATCACCAACTTGGTTGGTTGATAATAAGCTCAATCATATCCCTAATGTTACTAATCCACACTATAATTATGAGAAACATTAATTCAAGGTCCAAGGTTATGACTAGATTCTCATATAGGATCTCTCAAGAATTCTTCTAACCAATTAGATGATACACATAACTATCTACTTGGGTATACACACTATAATAATGTCCCCTTACACATATTTATACATATGAACTAAAATTTCAACACACATAAAAACAACAAGGAAGTTGTCATCCATACATATGATACAAACTAAAGATTCAAACACTCAAAATTAACAAGGAAATTTGTTGTGCTAGAACTCTATTTATGACCATTATGTAGGCCCAAATCAATACCACATCCATGTAGATTTACGTTAAAAAATTAGTCAATCGAACACTCACAATATAGATTTAACTATAATAAAACATAGATGAAAGCGTAGAAAAGCATGGGAACATGACAGAGTACGTGAACTGCTTGATAAAATCTCTCAATGAATACAAACTTATCCTCATTATAGACCTTATATAAATCTTGACATAGTATCTCATTCTATAGTTTATGGCAATAAGGAAATCTTATTTGGAGACTAACCTGTATGATGGGAAATTCATGGAGTCATAAAACCCCTGGAACATCAAACAAGAAATTAATGAAAGGTATACCCTGCCGCCATCCAATGCAGAGATGCGATGTTCTAACAACACTAACCCACAGTCTCACACCATTGTAGAGACTCTTATACTTTAAAGACCAAGGCACATTACATCAAATTGATAGTCTAAGTCAAACACCATTACCACACCCTACGCACCTCTATATCTCACTCCCTCCCATTCTTTTGTCAGACCACAAATGTAAAACAACCGATATAAGGAAATTTACATAATTTACATGACCTAATATAGGTCTATGAAAACCTGCGATGTAAACCACATACTCAAATCAATATGAACTAGAAGGTCCATCATGCATGGATGCATTACTTACACAACTTTTCATTCTTATTTTCTTTGTTACCCTTTTTTTCTAATTCCATACGAACTTATTGAATTTTATTGTTTGTATAGATAATTAATTAATGTTGGAAAAAGATTTGATAGTTAAATATAAGATTTCATGGTTACCCTGGGTTTGTTCTATTGAAACTATTAAAATAATTCCTAGAAGAAGCTACCAAAACAATAATCAACACTTACAGAACTAGGAACTAAACGTGCCCGATAGACATCCAGATGAATACTAGACAAGTCCAATATGCAAAGCCAACAACAATCAACAATTTAGATTAAGGCATTGCGACCATTAAAAAAAACTATCCATACACTAGTTTTTTTTTTTAAACATATGGACAGACTGACCATCTAGAGTAATCTTGCAGATTTGAGTAAAAGAGGTGAAACATAGACAAAATGTGGAAACATAGACAAAGTAAATCTATACAAAATTATTTGCATACTTGGTTCTAAAGCATGATTTGATGATACACATTGTTAAAGAGGATGTACTTTCTAAAGTGGTAGAGCACCATCTTAGAAGGGTTTGCAACAACAACATTAAGATTAAGTTTTCTTTGCACCACACGGATTATCGCTTTGCCACCAAGTGACGCCCTAGTCTCTTTCAGCTTAGCACCCCAACATTTCATCTATAGACTACAATCAAAGTTGAATTAACAGATTCACTGATTGGATTTTCTTTTCGATGACTCCCCAAGAAGGAAATTGACCCTCCTAGATCTATGGCTACTCCATATTCTTTAACGACTCCCCTCTCTCATTGCTCCATTCACATATCAATGAAAACGCCCCTCCATCATCAATGCTCCCCATCAAAATAACTCAACCCACATGAAATATGACATAGATTCCCTGTTTACAGAGGGCACAAGTTGTGAGTGCAACTTTTTTAAGCTTTACATTGTATACACCTAAAAATAGTCATCAACTTTAATTAGTTAAATACTACCTATTTAATTAATATTTTTACTACGTATAAATAAATTCTCAATTTATTTATATTGTTCATTTTCTAAATTCTCCAAATCTAAAATCATATTCTTCTAAATTAATTAAATAATCAAGGTTCCATAAACTAGTTTTATTTAATTAATCTTCACTAATCTCGATTAGGAATTTGAGCACATGTCTACAAATTTTTGTGCCATCTCACCAAGGTCACATGAAATTAAATAACTCTAATTTTTAATTAGAATTATCTTCAACTCATTTTAAAAAGCACATGGCTTATTCCTCACACACTTCCACCAATTTTGGAGCACATGTTCTTTTCTTCATACACTTGAGTTTTCCATCCAAATGGCATGTTGTCTTTGGTCAAGGGGACAACATCTTGATTCTCTCCATCTCCACCATCCATTCTTCTTGTTCGAATCTAGACCGTTGATCATTGCTACCTCATCAAATGCTTGGAAAATATTATAAATACAACCCTTGGGCATTGCATTTGGTATCCACATTTGAACTAGAGTTATCATGCAGGTTTATCGTTGGAGCTTGGGAGCATTTTGGAGTCTTATAATTGCATCTAACTTCATTTTTTGCTTTGCATTTACATCTTAGCTTTAAATCTTGCATCATAGTTGCATTTTAGATTAGTTCATTTTTAGTTTGCATTTGAGCATATGGAGTATCATCTTAGTCATTTTTAGTTTGCATTTGAGCATATGTAGAATCATATATAGATTATTCTAGTTGAATACCATAGCATCCACCTCCACTTGTTTATTTATCATAAACATTATCCTCCACTCATCATAGCATTCATCATCATTGTTTGCATATAGTTTCATGTAGGCATTAAATTGGCTTGCATGTTGAATACTAATCTTGTTTCTTAAGTGTCATTCTAATAGCCTTTGTGCACATAGAAATTTGAGGGCCAAAAGGTTAAAAGAATCATTAAGAATAGAGGACAATGAGATGTTCTTGAAAGATTTAGTTTGTTGCAAATTAGAATGACTTGTTTGCTTTGAATCTTTAATGTAAATTGTTTCATTAAGGTTTGTGTTGATACTAACTTTACACATTTCACACACACACAAAATGGAGCCCACCATGGGGCCCTGCTCCGTTTATTATTAACATGCTTAAAAAATTATATTCACAGGTTCGGACGTGAGACTTCTGACGCTTCTTGCACCCATTTTGGCGCCTCTTGCACCTGTTTTGGTGCCTTTTGCTCATTCTGTGGCGCCTTTTGCTCATTTTGTGGCACCTTTTGCACATTCTAACACCTCTTGTCTTTGTTTTAATGCCTTTTGTCTCTGTTTTGGCACCTTTTGTAGTTTCCCTATTTTTCATTAAATCTGAAGGCTAATACTTTGTGTTGTTGTTTTGGAAGTTTCCTAGATTCGCTGTCAAAGACATTCTTATCAAACTACTGACATATTACAGGGGCTGGAAGTGATTTACTTGTTTTCCTTTTGGTTAAGTTAGGAACATAGCTTAATTAAAGGGTTAATGAACACCATTTATTTTGTGCTTGATGAATGGTAGGAATATGCTATCTCCTTAACTAGGTTACCAAAAAACTAGACCCATTCAATTTTTGTGTGCGAGTGTGAGTTGAGTATATCACATGTGTCTTCTCTTTATTCATGTGGAATAAAGATTGATCGAACTATGGGTATACTTGCTTGCTTTTGTTTATCTTAGAGGGTCTACCTTGTGGGAAAAAGTAATCACCCAAGGGAATGGGCTAAAGAAAAGTGACTTCCAACAGATAGATAAATGTGGATATTGGAACAAAGGCCAATATCATGAGGATAGTTCCGACGAGAAGGGCAACAATGGTCTCTTGCCACATGGATTATCCCCCACAAATGAAATTCTCATATTAAAACCCTTGTTATAGTTTGGCCAAAAACCTTTATCTATTCTTTGGTACAACAACGGTCATTGCGAAGGCATCCGCATTCTCACAATTTTTAGTAGAGATGAAAAATATGCCATGGGAGATTCATGGGTATTGATGCTTGGTTTCCCTGAGAAGTGAGTGCTGTGGAGGGGAGCCAGTGGGGTCAAGCATCTATTCATTTGCTAAGAATAAGTACGGCTAGGGTAAAACCCGCGTGGAATCCAAAAGAATACAGTATTTCACAACCTTAGGAGTGTACATTGCTTGATGTGTCTTTATCAAAGTGTTTTCAAAACAAAAAAAAAGTCACATGTTGAAAGTGAAAACCTTGATTTAGAATTGCATTTAGTGAAACAACCAAGTCTTCCATTGGAAAATCAGGAAAACCAAGCAAATTTTCAAGAAACTTTCAAAAAAACCAAGTCTGCACCTGTTTTGGCACCTTTTTCACATTCTGTGGCACCTTTTTCATATTTTGTGGCACCTTTTGCATATTTTGTGGCATCTTTTGTCTCTGTTTTGGCACCTTTTGCAAAACACAAAATAGTGACCTAGGTCCATCTCCTGCCCGATAGTCAGTTTCATCTCGGGAATCCTCAACAATGTTCAACCAATCCTTAGGTAAAACAGAGTGTAAACATGTGTGTTACCAAATTATTTCACGAAAGATTAAAATTCAGAAACCAAAGTCCAAACCTCTTAGTCCAAAAGAACATCAAAAATGTCTATCAATGCTTTACGACTTTAGAGAGAGGTTGACCTTCAGTTTCTACAAAAGAGCTTGCAAGAACAATCCTGAATTATACATCTTTTACTACTGTCAAAATCCAAGACTTTTCCAAAGATTTGAGTATCTCATCTCACAAGTTTGAACCAAAATTTCAGAATTTTCTCAAGTCCAAGATCATTCCTTAGATACCTTAGAAGTCTAAACTTTTTAAAATTGACCTCTACAAGTAGAATTCTCCAAACTAAACCTAGATCTAAACATCTCAAAGTGCCTAAATCATCAAACTCATCATATCTTTGATTGCTAAGCCTAGTTTCATCATTGGGATTTTTCATCCTTTCATCATGAAACAAACGGTATACAATCAAATCAAACTTAGTCCTATTAATAGAATTTGTCATTCTATTCAACTTAGTTTTAATTCTTGGCACTATTCCAAATAAAGATCAAAGTTTAGACAAAGTATAACACTTGCATGCTCGTTCAAACAAGGTTGCAAAAATAAAAACTTAAAGAAAAAGGACTTGAAAATCAAAACATTGAAGAGTCAAATCTTGAAACTCTAACCATTGAAACTCCAATCATTGAGACAAAAAAGCATAAACTCAAAGAACAGGAAATTGAAACTCAAACCACCATGGCTGAAATAGATGAGGATCAATTGAATGCTTTAGCTCATCAAATAAAGAACCTTCAACAACAAATCTGGGATATGCGAAGGGAAACAACCACAAAAGGATATTTGTTGTCAGACATCTATTCTTATTCCTTTGACATAAATCTAGACATGACACCTTCTCCACCAACAACTACATCATCCAATTTCATTTTCTTTGAATTCTTGAAAAAGTTAAATGAGAAACCCAAATCAAAGTCTTCAAACACAAAGGATATTGAAGAATCTTACCATGTCATGCATCTATCTTCATCTCCCATAAGTCAAAATAAATCTCAGGATTCTTTCACCCAAGTTAACAATTCCATCCAACCACCTTCTTCTATCATATCTTTTGTATCCAATGATTCATGCCAATCTCTTAGTCCAAACCATGCTGTCATAGACTCCTCTACACCTCAAGATCAAAACATTCTTTCCACTTCAGCTGATGATTCCAAAATTCCACAAGTTCTTCCAATATTTTACCAAGACCCCATCTCTCAAGAATTCTATGATGATCCCCTCCTTTCCCTTTTCATCCACAAGGATTCCTTTCCATCTCAAGAGAAAAAGTATTCTTCCAAGTCCTCCTTCCACCATATCTAATGAATCCATGCCATCTCATGATTCCATTGCATCCCAGGAGCATGATAATTATTCCATCCTATCTAATGATGTCCTACCACCCGATGATCAAGATATGATTTCTATAAAATCTCATGATTCCCTTCCTCGTCAAGATCAAGATATGCTTCCATCCAAGGATACCCTTTCATTCCATGAAGATGCCCATCCTTCTCAAGATCAAGATATGCCTTTCATACCACTTCACAATGATTTCATACCTAATGAAGAGCAAGCTACTCCATCTCCTACATCTCCTAATCCTTTTCCAATTCAAGATCAAAACAACCCATAATCACCATGTCAAGAGCCTATCACACCTATACAAGCCATCCATGAACCCCACACCTACAAATTGGGATCCTCCACCTTCATCCTCTCTGGTTTACTTCCAACACCTATCCTTTCATCCATATCCTATCTTCCCCAAAATGGACTTGCATCTTGTTTCACAAACAATACATATCCCATTGGTAAACGAATGTGTCAAAGTATGAACTACAAAGGCAAAGGATTAGGCCTTCATAAACAAGGTATCCTAGAACCCCTTTTTGCTCAAGAAAACCCATATTACCATGGCCTTGGTTATACACCTAAGTGTCCTAGTCCATCAAACCTACCATCTATCTTAGGTCCTCATACTAAGTGTCCTAGTCCACCAAACCTTCCATCTATCCTAGGTCCTCATCCTAATCCACCAAACCTTCCATCTTTCCTAGGTCCTCATTCTAGTTCATCAAACCTTCCCTCTATCCTAGGTCCATATCTTATTCTGCAAGAACAACAAAGGCACAAATCCTTGATGCCCTTTCAAAATTCTACCTACACTCACTCATCCATAATACCTCCATACCATTCATCTCAATCCATCTCTCCCATTTCTCTTGGAGGGTGCCAAATTTCAAAAGCTTCCATATCCAAATCCACATGTGTCAAAGGATCAACACGTCTCCTCAAAGAGCCATGGAAAAATAAAAGAAAATTTGATCCAAAATCAAAGGAAAAATCAAAAAGGCCACAAAGGCCCATCAAAGCAAAAAGGAAAATTACAAAGACCACAAAGGTCCATAAATCAAAAGAAAATTTCAAAAGGCCACAAAGGCCCATCAAAGAAAAAAGAAAAATTTCCAAGGCCACAAAGGCCCGTAAAGCAAAAAGAAAAATCTCAAAGGCCACAAAGGCCCACAAAGAAAAAATCAAAGTCAAACGTCATGTGGATTCCTAAAAGTCTCATAGAAGCAATAAAATATAAATTGGCATCCAAATTTGCTAATCCAAAAGCTTCCTCCAATTTTTCATCTAAAAACCTCTCACCTTCCAAATCCATTTTCCCTCCATCACTCCACCACCCTTCAAGGTGTGTGCCAATGTTGATCTTGCCACCCTTTCCATCTATCCATCAACAAGCCTTCCCACCTCCTATACATTATGCAACATTCATCCCCCATCATTCTCCTTTAATCCAAACCTTTGTATAAGTCCTTAGTTCTTCCATCATACCTTTAATATACCAACATTTATGAGTCTAATCCCCATTCCCATGGTTTATTAAAGGGATATTTGGTCATGAAACTTGATGCTTAAGTCCTTCTTCCATCTTCCTATCATGCATATATTATTCCTTACATTTCCACCTTTGATCTTGACAAGGTTAAGGATCTCCTTGAACATCATATATCTTATCCTATTCGCTTTGTACATATCTTTCATCTTATCCATATTTCATCATTCTTTCTAGACACATCCTTTCTTCCCTTCCTTGGTTTTGATGAGGAATAGGGGAAAAATATTGGGGCCTTGTGTCTGTATCTTATCTAGTTGATCTTGATCATCCCATTCATTATCCTTATCCTTGCATTCTTCCATTCCATATCTCCTAGCTTATCAAAATCCATGTCATCATGTCCCTTTGCAACCTTGAATCTTATCATGCAAATAATATTTAAGCCTAGTTGTTAAAAATTATCCAATCCTCATATCTTTTTACAATCAATCATCAACAATCATCAATCTTATTGTACTTAGAGGAAATTAGTTATCCTAAGTACTTATCATCATCATGCCTTATGGAATCAACCATTCCTGGAATCCTAATCAATCAACCATTATCATCCTTCAACAAGAGATATGTTGCTTGTGTGACATGTTTTGCAGTGAATCTTTCAGTCTAATCTATCATTTATCCATGGTTTCATTACCCCTTTTGTGGGGCATCTTGTTTCTTCAAACAATCATATCATATCAGTGCATCAAAAAATATCCTGAGAAAATCCAAAAAAATCAGAAAAAGGATTGAAAAAAAAAGGTCCTCTAGTGAACACCACTTTAGTGGTGCTTTGGGAAAGTACCTTAGTGAAAACCTCACTAATACATTTGACTGCAAAATACGACGAAACTGTCCGACAAAATATGTAAAATTCGATGTTCGTCGAGTGCTTGTAAAATTTGATGTGTAATTTCCAATTTTTTTGAAAGTTTATCCCCGACGTTCATCGAAATTTTGACGAACCTGGGGTTTGTCGAAATGTCAGCTATTATTTTCGTCGAATGTTCGACAAACATGAAAAATTAAAAAAAATCAAAATGTGGCCGACATAAAGAAAAGTGAGTTCGCGCCTGATTTATTGCGATAGTGTTTTGCTCTACTTGAGACAGTTTGTGGAGAACTAAGGATGATTTTCTTGGGAAAAATCAGAAAAAATTCAAGAAGATATCACCAAGTTGAGGGTAGTCATTGTCTTTTTGCAAAATTCAGTTGTGAAGTCAGATTTGTAGTTCCAGGTTTGAAAATCATATTTTAAAGCAACATCTCATCAGATTTCTTTTTTAGAGGTTAAGGGTTTTGAGAATTTCATGTAAAAATTTTGTTGTGTGGAATCACCATAAGATCACAACGGAGGAACAAATTCTTGTGACTGTAATTATGTGATCCATAACTGTATTGGTCATGTGTCATAGTTGTGCTATAACAAATACAGGATGCATTCATGTGTGACCCAAGTTTAATGTAGCTATGTTGTGATAGAAATGGAGGCACTCATATAATGTAGTTAATTCAGGTTGTATAATGTAGGTGTCAATAATCATCATTGGGTGCATTCAGGTTGTCTCAAGTTTAACAAGATAGGATGTAATTATAGCATGATCGAAGAGTGATTACCTCTTGCTGCAATAAAGAGCCTATAACTCTGGTTGATATGCAGAGTGGTTGTGTTATATCAATTATGTAGTGCATTCAAGCACAACCCATGTTTAATGGGCTATTCTAGAGAAGTGATCAAGATTTTCTAAACCTTATGAATGTTACTTGACATATATTTATAATCTCAAATTCCTTGAGAGGCTTTTGAAGTATCAATGTATCCTATATAGGGTTTAGAATGATTTCTTTTAATTAAATAAATAAATAAATGATGCATTTCCCTGTAATTAGATAATGTGGAGATCTCCTAAATCTGCCCCAACACACTATCCTCTTTGGCACTATATTCATTACTCTAGCTACTAGGGTTTTTCATGTGACATCTTTAATATCTTCATGACCGTGGCTTTTAAATAGATCCCAGTCTTTACTTTAATCCTTTTCATGGTAACCCTTGAGTTCCATAATCCACCTTCAATCTCTTCTAAGAACGTTGTCTTAAGCTAGACTGCATAGTATGTATATAAAGCAAGTCCTTCATACCTACCATTGTTTCAAACCACTCTTGCCTGCTGAAAATGTTGCCTCCATACATACAATAGCATGTTTTAAAATCATGGTTGCCAGTGATTGTCATGCAGCTCACCACTTTCATCATGAAGATACAATGAGATTTTTGTCTTCAAACTCAAGGCATTATGGAAGATAACATTGTGAATTGTTTGTTGTGTACGATTCGATTTTCTTGCACATTTACTGCTTTGCTAACTTCCTTTAAGGCTGGGTATTGCACCCTCAGCTGCAATCTCAAACAACTCACTCATTATCAGTTGAAGATTCCTTTCATGAGCATCCTTCTATAAAATCAAACTATGCCCTATAGATTGCCTACTTACTACAGGGGACTCATTGTTTCATGGTATTGTAGTTCTTAAGATCCTTCAACCTTATTGACACTACTTCACAGTCCACAAGGTATTATTCACTATTCTCCCATCTTTGATGAGTCTCAAAACACTGCTCAAACATACAATCCACTACCTCCATTATACATTAATGGCTAAGAAGAAACATTGAACCTATGATTACCACTGTTACTTCATTTGGATAGTCATTCCATGATTGCATTTTCCTTGTCTAACACTACCAAAAGCATTTGAAAACCATAGGTCCCAATAGGGGATAAAGAGCTCATTAAATCTCCACTTTACTATGCAAGGTTTGAGCTTTATTATCTTGTCACTGCTTGGCCTATTTTTGACTCACATCTCAAGTGACTGTCATTCTTCTTACCGTAGATTGTATTTACAAATGTCAGTAAGCTACATAGTGTGCTTGTTATTGGCTACAATCTTTAGATTGTAAGATTTTGTTATTACCTACATTGTCTCAATTTTTTTGGTATTGCAACCTCACTAATCCGGTATAGTTATTGTTTATGTTTCTACGGAGGCCTAGGGTTTGTACCCTAATCATGCTCTTACCAATGCTTGTGTTGTTTTTTATTAGGGCTCTCTCAATGTTGAGGGCCCTAGGGATAAGCTCGTCATAAGAAGTGACACATTGCATCTTTAACTAAGAGGATAAATCCATATTGACATTAACAATGATGATTTCGACTCATTGCTCCATAGGAATGTGTCCTTATATACAGACTCCTTCCTCACATTGTTGTAGGAATTTTGTGATCAAGTTCAAATATTCGATTTTGAAGGTCTTAACAGTTGGAAATCATAGTAAAATCAGAATTTAATAAGTTTGGAATTAGCATTATAAGGGTGTTTTTTGGGGTCATTAACTTGGGACTATCTTCTCTTTTCTGAGGGTGGTTGCATGCCAAATTTTTGGTGTAAGTGCTCCAATTATTAGGCTATGTTATTTTGTCTATAAAGTTAAAATTATTGGGTGTGAGTTTGAGTATTTTTGAGATCGAAATAGTCAAG
>VDFB02208127.1:0-32657 GCA_007258455.2 Sequoia sempervirens
TGTAATGCCCAAAATTTCACACTAAAATAAAGTTAAGGACAAAACACAATTTTCAAATTTCGACCACAAACACTAACATAATTCCCAAAGACTGCTTCCAACACATGTACTTCATGAAATCCTAGCAAAAATTAGACCAATAATTTATAAGGACCTCGGCTATCAACACCATTGAGTTGAAAAACATGGTCGAGTTTCAAATGGAGATATGGAATCCACATCACCAAGGTAGGTTGGATTAGATACTAACTCATCAATAAATACAGACTTAATTCAAGTCGCAAGTTATGCAATTAAAATATTTATCAATATTACCTTTAAATATTTAATAAGAGGACAAGCCTAGGGGGCAGACCTAATTCCTCGGGGGCTCGTCTCTGGCGGCCTTGCCTACGTATATAATTTGCAGAGGAATCGTAGTTCAACAACTTGAGTTGCTCCAACTCATTTGACTCACCCTCACAGGATATATCCACTCGGTTTCAATAGAAAATTTAAATCAATCACAATCATAACACATCAACACTAATATATGCTAAAATTGATTCTCTACCTAGTAGTATCATGTGACCAAAACCAAAAACATACTCTAAGAGTGGGTATGCAACCCTTTCTAGGGTCCATTACCCTAGACAGTCGCACGGTCGGCTGCCACCCACTTAGGTGAAGCCAGGGATTCGAAAACTTGTTAAAGATATCCTAGGGGAATCTGGAGAATAGAAATAAATACTTTTATTGGCACAAACAATTCCACAAGGTAGCATACTAGTACCTGAATCCCTAGTGTCATTGATACCACACAAATTTTACCCCAAAGGCTTTAAACAAAAAGAATGAACTTAGTTGCAATTACATTAATCATGATTATTCAATCAATTTGAATGTTCATTTCATCACTCTTGTAATCTAAATATCATTTTTAAACTTTCAAACAGTTATATTACATCATTTAGAACATGAATAAAATATAAAGTTGTAACGCCTAAGCACAGTTCCAAAAACCAACATACTTAGTCAACCCTAACACCACAAATTAAGCCACATTACTAGGGTTTCACAATGATTAGACAAATCACCACCATAACCTCTCTACCCCTCTTTTTATATTACCTAGCCTTTAACATAACTATCACTTTAAAGGCAATTTAAAAGATACAACTCTTAATCCATACCTTGGTGTCCATCTCCCTTTTATTTTTTTAATTAAGACATCTAGTTCTAGTGGACTTGAAAAGGAAGAGTACTTGCATTACTCAATAACAAAATAGATATAAGGAAATAAATTGATTTGTAGGACCTTCATTTTATGAAGAATACATATATGTGTATATATGTTTATAATTTTATTTATTGTCCTCATTATTTATTTATCTCTTACATAATATGTTTATTTATTTAATTATTTGCTAATTCATTTTTATTTATATTTAAATAATATAATTAATACTCTATAATTAATGACTATATTTACTCATATATTTAATTTATTATCTAAAGAAAGAAAAAGTAATTAAAGAAATAAGTAGAAGCTTCCTTCTCTCCCTTTTGAAATACTAATTTTCCTTAATACTTATTCCTTTCTTCTTCTTTTTCATTTTAATCTAATATATTCCCCCCTTCCAAAAAGGAATAGGATCACTTTTGTCTTTTCTTTTTAAAATGATTAAATGGTCATAGCATTAGGTGCCTTATTTATAAGGAGGCTTTTTTTCTTATTTTTTTAATTTATTAGAGGCTTTTTAGAGAGGAGGTTACGTGGAGGTTTTTATGGGATCTCCTAAAATCTATCCCATAATAATAGGCTACAAAATTGTTTTAGATCTTATCCTTAGCATGCATACCCGTAAAACACGATATATTTTAAAATCTTAACAATGACTTTCTTTGAAGTTAGTGGCTACTTAACTTTTCTTCTATGTTTCCTCTTATTCAGTTATTGCCTTGCCCTAATATTGCATAAGCATAGAAAAGGCGTAAGAATTATTTGACAGAAAGACTCAAAGAAATGTGGTCGCAATGGGCTGCATCAATTACAGGATATGCACAAAATGGATTTTATTGTTGCGACTTCAGAATTTTCAAGCAAATGCAATCAGTAGGTGTAAAGCCAAATTCCTCAACTGATGCCATCTTTCTTCTTGCCTAATCAAGGAGACTCTAGTCATGATACTACACAAGTGTTGAAATGAACATGAATGCAAAATGCGGAACCTTGGACGAGGAATGTAGTTCGAATGATAGAATGCTTCAAGGAGATGTCGCCTCTTGGAATTATACAGAAGTAGCTGCCTACATATATGAGCATTGATGTATGCATTTTAGGCTTTCGATTAGATTTTGATTGGCTTAATAGTGAAAATAACTGAACCCAGACACAATTTAGAGTAAGAATTAGCTGGGAATGTTTTGAAAGTGTAAGATTGAGAAAGCTCGATGTCAGTAAACCAAAGCCCATCCCATCGTGGGCATGCACTCCATGTCCAAATTCTTGGATTCTACCTTTCCTTACCTTACAAACTTCATTTCAGATATTTAATAAAACCTGTTTGATTGCTTTAAAATTGGTATGTGTTAATAGTTATTTTATTTTATTTTTGGAATTTAAAATTGTCTTCTCAATTTGGTTTGACACACTCTTCCTAATGCTTTGAGTTAAGAAAAAGTTCATATCGACTGCACACATTGATATGACAAAAGTAAATACAATAGAAAGTGGTGAAGCTGGTGCTACAAGACATTGTTTTAACCAGTAGAAAGGATAATTTATTGATATTAAACAAAACAAGGAGATAATTTCAAACAGTCACAGTCCAGCGCACCTCCACATTAAGAACACATAGTTTCATATATGAGGATAGCCGCAAATGGGCGGAGAGTGGGAAATGACTTACTTCAAGGTTTAGCACAAGTTGAGTCTGTCTTCAATCATTCGATGAAGACCAAGATCCCCTCCAAGTGAATTGGCTTCCATCCTTTTCTATTGACCATCAATCATGCTCCTCCATTCTATTTCTTCCTATCGCTTCCCTAGATTTTCTCCCCTCTCAAACTTTTCCAGAATATCTACTCCCGGTCTCCCAGCCAAGAAATCCTTTTTAGTGACTTTCCCTTCTCAGCAAGATTAATAGCTTGATCTACACGTCCCCCAAAACTTATGACATTGGTACCCACCAAATGAAGTATGAACAGTAGAGAATACAGGGTTTTCTTTTTCAACACCTTGACCGTCCCATCAGCCATAATGCTTACATACCCAAATACACTATGTGCTTGCATGGAGGTTCTTGTAGCCATTATAATCCTCACACTATTATTGATCCAACAGTTCGAGCAAAGGACCCAATAAAAGCTCTGATCTCCCCTTGTAGACTCTTTGATATATATGGAGATAACATTCAGCTTAGAAGTCTCCTCACTGTGTGCTATCTGCAAAATAGATCGGAGCCCTTTTTTTTTTTGGAATAAGTAAGGTTACAAATACATAAGGCTGCACAGAAGCATAGATCAAACCCTTCATTCCAGCTTGCTTTTTTTCTTTTTCTTTTTCTTTTTCAATCACTTTATCACAGACTCCAACTAGGGTGATTCTCCCACTCCCTGCCTAAAACTCCATCTTCCTCATCATTGGGCTAAGACATGACAAAAGCAAGGTGCTATACAGCCTCAAGGAAGATAATGCCCATCATCTCATCATTAAGTATCTCAATCGTTGGAAAGATTTTCCATTAATTATTTATCTTTTCTCCTCAAGCAGAGTACCACAAATGCCCACGCTGTATAAATTAATGCCTTCATTCAATTCAATCCCCTCCAAAGGTCCAAAGGCTGCCATTTTATTAACTATTATCGCCCCCACCACAATTGACTACCATTATTTAAATGGGTACATCCTTCCATTAATTGTATTGGATTTCCTTATACTGTTACGGATCCAACAACTCAGTATAGGAAAAAATAAAAGCTTTACCTCTCCCATCATCACCGACACATCAAATAATACCCGTTCCTTACTAATCAAGCAAGTTGAATTAAATAGATCAACTATTAAATCAATCAAGTTGTGAAGAGGCCCTTTATAATAATTTTTTAACAGGAAACATTAAAAAGCAAGTTGGCTTTTCTTGAGTTTAGGTGGCGCTTTATACAAGAAAATCTGGATTTACCCCATTGGGTGATTCGTGGCTTGAATGGCCCCCTCCTCACACTTGCCCGTTAGGTAAGAATGCAAGTAAATCAATGGAAGAATAATAGATTTCCTTTTTACTTCTATCCACCCACTGCTTCACTACACTTCCTTAGGTACGTTGTAATTATATTTGTGTAGACATGATACTCTAGATTTACATCATTATTTATTGCTGCGATTGCTATAGAAATAATTATTACAAGAATAACCTTGAATGCTGAACTCTGTCGTTGATGTTAGTATTAAAGGTGATAAGAGCCAGTATGTTAATTTTAACATCAAGAATATTATCACTAATAAAACACCTTGTCACGCCAATGCCAAGAGATTCATGCAATAACATAATTAATATACTACTACTTGAGTAATATTGACATTTATTAAAGATAGTATAACCTCTTAAAAGAGATTTCAATTGCCCATAATAATGTTATGGGAATGATTGAAAGAAAGATATAGTTAACATCAATAATGGAAATTTGTGACTAAATCTTAAATCTTGTTAGTTGCTTAAAGATAATGGTTTTATTATTGATTATAGAGGTTGATAATAATATTGATATTCTGATAATAAAAGTTTGTTGACATAGTTATGTTTAAAGTGACAATATTGATGTTACCACTAAATGAGAACCAGTAATAAAAATATTATTTTGAGTTTAAATATAAATTTTATTATTGAGGTGAAACAAGGATCATATGAGGATTTTAATATCGATCATACTATAATTACCATTATTTACAACATTGATATTTTTTTATTAGTAAGTAATGGTAATTAATATAGTGTTAACATTAATATCAAAGAAAACATTAATGTTAATAGTATCAATGTTTAGTGGTAATTTGAATGTTAGGTATTCATGACATAGGTGGAGTTGGGATTGATATTCCTAATGGTGAAGATTATCTTGCTACCAAATATATTTATGCCCACTAGACAATATTGGAATAATATTCATCTATGTTATTTTATTTTATTTTATCTTTTTATAGAGAGGAATGCTATTACGAACCTTACCAACGATGATACCATTATAACAGTGTTATGGAGGGTGGGGCCTCACATCCCCCTCCCCTTAGTTTAAACTTCCTCCTGGAAGTTACTAAGGATTGGAAAGGAATTCCCACACATCAAACATGCAATCTTTTAGAAATGATGATTATCACATAGAACCATTATACTATAGAAATTATGCTACCCATTTGAATTTTCCATAATTGAGAAGAGTCATACATGTAGTACCTTGATCCCATTCAAACCCCAAGTATGTTGGTTTTAACATTAGCAATAAATTCTTAAATTAACCAACATGTTAATCTAATTGGACTTACTCGAGTATAAACCCAAAAAAAAATTAAAAAATATGAAAAATAATAATTCATGCTAATGCCTTTTTCAATGAATACAATTCATCTAACAACTATCACTCACTATGTTCAAACTTACCTAAGTATGTTCTAAAGAGGACGTGTTATCTTTCAACCATGACACTCAAACCATGTCTCATTCTCCAAGTATGTTTACAATTTATACTCTTATTACAATCAATTTTTAACTACCATCCATGAAATTCTCAATTATTAACCATGCAACCATATTTGATAACATTACCAAAGAATATATCAACACATATTGGCATTTTTGGATACACAAAATAAATAAATAAATTTTGCACCATAAACATCACTCATGATGTTATAGGTATTTTTGTTTCAATGTCCAATCATGTCTCAGAATTATTAGCTTCACATTTTGTCCACATGTGTCCTTAAGAAAACATTTTACCTTATACTCATGGCACTCATACCATGTCTCAATTATGGCACTCATACCATATCTCAATCAATATTAACTTACATCATTCTCACACCATTCACATGTATGCCACGTCACATGTACTTACAATTTTAAACATATATCACAATATGCAAACATCTTGCACAACACAAGGCTCACACAATGGGGTTTACAAGGATGGGTATTCTTGGATACCACTCAAGGCCCTTCTCTAAGGACTCCACCATAAAGATAAGAACAATCATAGAACGAGGGGAAGAATGGATTAATGACCGTCCCATACCGGTCCCACTCACAACCCCTTTCAAAATAATTCTCCAACGCATCTACTCCCCCATACGACCTACCAGGGAACCCCCCGGGATATGGCAGTTTATAGATTTCACATTACACCACACATGCCAAAAAATTGCAAACAAGGAGAAAGCCTCAAATTGAGCAGCATAAGATCACTTGAATCAAAGTTTTAATACAACTCTCAAAGAGGAGAACTATAAATTCAAGAGAAACAAAATAAGGATCAATTGTAACTACATTGCAACATTTCAATCTTAAATTGAAAATGGAATTCAAACAAGTCCTTGAGGCAAATCGGACTATAAAAACCTTCAAATGGCTAAATAGCCTAATAAAATAACTGTAAAATTCCACATTGTTGGCGCATAATAAAGTAAAACCTCAATTAAGAATTATGAACAATTCATATTTCAACAATACAACTTGCACATCACGAGCACCATGTGACTTGACAAGCCACCTAAGGGGAGGAGGGGAATGGTGGTTCTCTAACCACACAAGTATAATAGCGCAATAACTGGTGGTCCCTGACCACATAAATATGAATAACTGGTGGTCCCTGACGACATAAATATAAGTAACTGGTGGTCCCTGACCACATAAATATGAATCACTGGTGATCCCTGACCACATAAATATAAATCACTAGTGGTCCCCAACCACATAATTATAAGTAACTGGTGGTCCATAAAATTCCATCCTTTAGCCATGGGTTATAACATCAAGGAATAGGTTTGCACTATGAACCAACAAGTGTGGCTCTCATATGTGGGGGAGTAGGCCATAGTCAACATCCATGGGAGGATTACAATAACTCGACATAGATCCTTTGTCAGGATTAGGGACAACGCCCTGAGCTCATAATTTCCCGATGGGAGAACATGTGCCTCTCAACCCCTATTTACACTAGCTGGCATCACACTCCCATAAAGGGGGGAACCAAACACTAGAGGTACACATTTAACATTAAAAAAATAAGACTAACATAATGGAATACATCTCATTTCATTTAATAAATACACATCCACACATTTCATGCTTACTCCACTTCACAACAAATCAACTACACAAGATAATCACGAAGGGTACACATAGGGGATCGTACTAGACGTCCACCACCCTTATCCCAAGTTGAATAACTTGTATCTCACACTTGGGAACAACACATATACTGGCTTTCCACATGACATGCCACAACACCATATACTTTATGTAGTTCATCACACCCTAGTACAAATGTTGTTACATCCACACACACTAGGTTACTTTACAACATGATCACTTACTTCAACCGTTTTGTTAACATCTACTCATTTGCATAAATAAGAGAATTTTTCAGATGATATATATCTGTAGCATAGATATTACTCTAATTTCATAGATTTGGAAATACATAATGCTTCACACTCTTTATCTTATTAATTGGTACTTGTGTTACACATCTGGTCAGGTCAAATCTCTATGTTCAAACAAGGCTTTATCTTCATTTTCATTCAACTAGATTCATTATGTTCACTAATGAGTCTAGATAAAAGGGAAATTCCATTCTAGTTTACACTACATGTTGCAAGGATGTTCCTAGTTACAAAGTAATTTGACAACCATCATCTTTTGGAACATTGCATCAGAAGGAAATATTACCATTAGTGCATAAGATACAAGATAAAATATTAAACAACTTATTGTAACACATTAGCATTCATATGTCTTATAACTTTACACTATATATTGTAGGATTGCATCACCTAACTTGCTATGTTCTTCATTTTTTTTTAAGCACTTAATAAGAAGACTTCTTCATAAAATAAATCATGATCTTAAGTTGCACGTAATTATCTCTAAATGGAGCAAGGCTCAATCACTCCATAGGTGGCATCCTTGATTTTCTTTACATCAAAATTCAATTATAAATAGGGATTGCTTGATTAACTATGTTAATTCTAATCATTGAAATTATTACTTCTTTAATAGAGTAAACTTTAACCATTTATTTCAAGATAACTTTGCATAAGGCTTAGTAGGTTCAATCTTTAATTAATCTTCTACAAAAATTCATTATGCCTACTATGGTTAAAGGAGATGATTAATCTTGCCAAGTTTAACTACATGATCAACAATATTTTATTTAATTTGTCAAGTCTGTGCTACACTATCCATAAAAATCGGTAGATCAAAATCTATAAAAGATACTAAAATCCTTTCAAGTTTATGGATGTGTAAGGTGATATATTTAGGTTTACATTTAAGTTAAGATGCTTCATATTTTCCCCACTATCTTAATAAACTCCCAACAACCATATTTAACATCACCTACCTTTTGAGATTGAGAACAAGAATAATAAATAGATATAAATTTGACTTGATAATCGTCATTAATTAAACTATTAACTTTTCTCAGCATTTACATCACCTACAGAAACACAATGATCCTATTGGTTTGGTCTTCACAAAATTGTTTTTCTTCAAAAAAATTAATATTAGCTAAATATCTTCTATGGTCAAACCTTTATAATCAAAAATATATATACAAAACCTAAATGAGGTCGCTTAATGTAATTTGTTTTCCACATTCAGCCCACAAAATTAAGTAATTAGGTTCAATTCAAAATTTGATTGATTAACATGTTGACAACACTCACAATATACAAAACTATAAGACCCATATTAATCCCAGAGTACCCAGTGTTTCAACCTGGGCTCTGATACCAAATGTAATGCCCAAAATTTCACACTAAAATAAAGTTAAGGACAAAACACAATTTTCAAATTTCGACCACAAACACTAACATAATTCCCAAAGACTGCTTCCAACACATGTACTTCATGAAATCCTAGCAAAAATTAGACCAATAATTTATAAGGACCTCGGCTATCAACACCATTGAGTTGAAAAACATGGTCGAGTTTCAAATGGAGATATGGAATCCACATCACCAAGGTAGGTTGGATTAGATACTAACTCATCAATAAATACAGACTTAATTCAAGTCGCAAGTTATGCAATTAAAATATTTATCAATATTACCTTTAAATATTTAATAAGAGGACAAGCCTAGGGGGCAGACCTAATTCCTCGGGGGCTCGTCTCTGGCGGCCTTGCCTACGTATATAATTTGCAGAGGAATCGTAGTTCAACAACTTGAGTTGCTCCAACTCATTTGACTCACCCTCACAGGATATATCCACTCGGTTTCAATAGAAAATTTAAATCAATCACAATCATAACACATCAACACTAATATATGCTAAAATTGATTCTCTACCTAGTAGTATCATGTGACCAAAACCAAAAACATACTCTAAGAGTGGGTATGCAACCCTTTCTAGGGTCCATTACCCTAGACAGTCGCACGGTCGGCTGCCACCCACTTAGGTGAAGCCAGGGATTCGAAAACTTGTTAAAGATATCCTAGGGGAATCTGGAGAATAGAAATAAATACTTTTATTGGCACAAACAATTCCACAAGGTAGCATACTAGTACCTGAATCCCTAGTGTCATTGATACCACACAAATTTTACCCCAAAGGCTTTAAACAAAAAGAATGAACTTAGTTGCAATTACATTAATCATGATTATTCAATCAATTTGAATGTTCATTTCATCACTCTTGTAATCTAAATATCATTTTTAAACTTTCAAACAGTTATATTACATCATTTAGAACATGAATAAAATATAAAGTTGTAACGCCTAAGCACAGTTCCAAAAACCAACATACTTAGTCAACCCTAACACCACAAATTAAGCCACATTACTAGGGTTTCACAATGATTAGACAAATCACCACCATAACCTCTCTACCCCTCTTTTTATATTACCTAGCCTTTAACATAACTATCACTTTAAAGGCAATTTAAAAGATACAACTCTTAATCCATACCTTGGTGTCCATCTCCCTTTTATTTTTTTAATTAAGACATCTAGTTCTAGTGGACTTGAAAAGGAAGAGTACTTGCATTACTCAATAACAAAATAGATATAAGGAAATAAATTGATTTGTAGGACCTTCATTTTATGAAGAATACATATATGTGTATATATGTTTATAATTTTATTTATTGTCCTCATTATTTATTTATCTCTTACATAATATGTTTATTTATTTAATTATTTGCTAATTCATTTTTATTTATATTTAAATAATATAATTAATACTCTATAATTAATGACTATATTTACTCATATATTTAATTTATTATCTAAAGAAAGAAAAAGTAATTAAAGAAATAAGTAGAAGCTTCCTTCTCTCCCTTTTGAAATACTAATTTTCCTTAATACTTATTCCTTTCTTCTTCTTTTTCATTTTAATCTAATATATTCCCCCCTTCCAAAAAGGAATAGGATCACTTTTGTCTTTTCTTTTTAAAATGATTAAATGGTCATAGCATTAGGTGCCTTATTTATAAGGAGGCTTTTTTTCTTATTTTTTTAATTTATTAGAGGCTTTTTAGAGAGGAGGTTACGTGGAGGTTTTTATGGGATCTCCTAAAGTCTATCCCATAATAACAGGCTACAAAATAGTTTTAGACCTTATCCTTAGCATGCATACCCGTAAAACACGATATATTTTAAAATCTTAACAATGACTTTCTTTGAAGTTAGCGGCTACTTAACTTTTCTTCTATGTTTCCTCTTATTCAGTTATTGCCTTGCCCTAATATTGCATAAGCATAGAAAGGCGTGAGAATTATTTGACAGAAAGACTCAAAGAAATGTGGTCGCAATGGGCTGCATCAATTACAGGATATGCACAAAATGGATTTTATTGTTGCGACTTCAGAATTTTCAAGCAAATGCAATCAGTAGGTGTAAAGCCAAATTCCTCAACTGATGCCATCTTTCTTCCTGCCTAATCAAGGAGACTCTAGTCATGATACTACACAAGTGTTGAAATGACATGAATGCAAAATGCGGAACCTTGGACAAGGAATGCAGTCCGAATGATAGAATGCTTCAAGGAGATGTCGCCTCTTGGAATTATACAGAAGTAGCTGCCTACATATATGAGCATTGATGTATGCATTTTAGGCTTTCGATTAGATTTTGATTGGCTTAACAGTGAAAATAACTGAACCCAACCACAATTTAGAGTAAGAATTAGCTGGGAATGTTTTGAAAGTGTAAGATTGAGAAAGCTCGATGTCAGTAAACCAAAGCCCATCCCATCGTGGGCATGCACTCCATGTCCAAATTCTTGGATTCTACCTTTCCTTACCTTACAAACTTCATTTCAGATATTTAATAAAACCCGTTTGATTGCTTTAAAATTGGTATGTGTTAATAGTTATTTTATTTTATTTTTGGAATTTAAAATTGTCTTCTCAATTTGGTTTGACACACTCTTCCTAATGCTTTGAGTTAAGAAAAAGTTCATATCGACTGCACACATTGATATGACAAAAGTAAATACAATAGAAAGTGGTGAAGTTGGTGCTACAAGACATTGTTTTAACCAGTAGAAAGGATAATTTATTGATATTAAACAAAACAAGGAGATAATTTCAAACAGTCACAGTCCAGCGCACCTCCACATTAAGAACACACAGTTTCATATATGAGGATAGCCGCAAATGGGCGGAGAGTGGGAAATGACTTACTTCAAGGTTCAGCACAAGTTGAGTCTGTCTTCAATCATTCGATGAAGACCAAGATCCCCTCCAAGTGAATTGGCTTCCATCCTTTTCTATCGACCATCAATCATGCTCCTCCATTCTATTTCTTCCTATCGCTTCCCTAGATTTTCTCCCCTCTCAAACTTTTCCAGAATATCTACTCCCGGTCTCCCAGCCAAGAAATCCTGTTTAGTGACTTTCCCTTCTCAGCAAGATTAATAGCTTGATCTACACGTCCCCCAAAACTATGACATTGGTACCCACCAAATAAGTATGAACAGAAGAGAATACAGGGTTTTCTTTTTCAACACCTTGACCGTCCCATCAGCCATAATGCTTACATACCCAAATACACTATGTGCTTGCATGGAGGTTCTTGTAGCCATTATAATCCTCACAGTATTACTGATCCAACAGTTCGAGCAAAGGACCCAATAAAAGCTCTGATCTCCCCTTGTAGACTCTTCAATATATATGGAGATAACATTCAGCTTAGAAGTCTCCTCACTGTGTGCTATCTGCAAAATAGATCGGAGCCATTTTTTTTTAATGGAATAAGTAAGGTTACAAATACATAAGGCTGCACAGAAGCATAGATCAGAGCCTTCATTCCAGCTTGCTTGTTTTTTTTTTTCTTTTTCTTTTTCAATCAGCCTTACTGCGTGCCCAACTAGGTGATTCACTCCCAGCTAAAACTCCATCTTCCTCATCATTGGGCTACAAGGAAGCCATGACAAAAGCAAGGTGCTAAGGCAGCCTTGGCAGCATAATGCCCATCATCTCATCATTGCCATCTCAGTCGTTGGAAAGATTTTCCCTTAATTATTTATCTTTTCTCCCTGCGTAGTACCACAAATGCCCACAGTTGTATAAATTAATGCCTATTCAATTCAATCCCCCCCTCCAGTGTCCAAAGGTTGCCATTTTATTAACTATTATCGCTCCCCTACCACAATTGACTACCATTATTTAAATGGGTACATCTGCCCCATTAATTGTATTGGATTTCCTTGTACTGTTACGGATCCAACAGCTCAGAAGAAGACAAAATAAAAGCTGTGATCTCTCCCATCATCACAGACACATTAAGTAATACCTGTTCCTTATGAATCAAGCAAGATGAACTAAATAGATCAACCATTAAATGAATCAAGTTGTGAAGAGACCCTTTATAATGTTTCTTTAACAGGAAACATTAAGAAGCAAGCTGGCTTTCTTGAGTTTAGGTGGCGCTTTATACAAGAAAATCTGGATTTACCCCATTGGGTGATTCGTGGCTTAAATGCCCTCTTCCTCACACTTGTGAGTTAGGTAAGAATGCAAGTAAATCAATGGAAGAATAATATATTTCATTTTAACTTCCATCCACCCACTGCTTCACTACACTTCTTTAGGTACGTTGTAATTATATTTGTGTAGACATGATACTCTAGATTTACGTCATTATTTATTGCTGCAATTGCTATAGCAGTAATTACTACAAGAATAACCTTGAATGTTGAACTCTAATGTTGATATCAGTATTAAAGGTGATAAGACCCAATATGTTAATTTTAACATCAAGAATATCATCACTAATAAAACACCTTGTCAGGCCAATGCCAAGAGATTCATGAAAATTATAACATAATTAATATACTACTACTTGAGTAATATTGAGATTTATAAAAGATAGTATAACCTCTTAAAAGAGATTTTAGTTGCCCATAATAATGTTATGGGAATGATTAAAGGAAAGATATAGTTAACATCAATAATGGAAATTTGTGAGTAAATCTTAAATCTTGTTAGTTACTTAAGGATAATAGTTTTATTATTGATTATAGAGGCTGATAATAATATTGATATCTTGATAATAAAAGTTCATTGACATAATTATGTATAAAGTGGTAATATTGTTGTTACCACTAAATGAGAACTAGTAATAAAAATATTATTTTGAGTTTAAATATAAATTCTATTATTGAGGTGGAACAAGGATCCTAGTAGGATTTTAATATCGATCATACTATAATTACCATTATTTACAACATTGATATTTTTATTAATAAGTAATGGTAATTAATATAGTGTTAACATTAATGTCAAAGAAAACATTAATATTAATAGTATCAATGTTTAGTAGTAATCTGAATGTTAGGTATTCATGACATAGGTGGAGTTGGGATTGATATTCCTAATGGTGAAGATTATCTTGCTACCAAATTTATTTATGCCCACTAGAAAATATTGGAATAATATTCATCTATGTTATTTTATTTTTTATTTTTTTTTATAGAGAGGAATGCTAGTATGAACCTTACCAATGATGATACCATTATAGCAGTGCTATGGAGTGTGGGGCCTCACAATATCATAATCACATTAAGTAACATTAATCATAGCCCACTTACACACCTATTGGCCATGGTCCCCTAACATCACTACTATAATACATCTACACTAACTAAGTTTATAGAAAGGAATTTGATACACTAAAATTGCATCCAATTAATTCTTTGAATATAAACTAAATCTCATACATCAAATTACATATGATAACATAATTTAATTATAATTAAACCTCATCTAACACTATGCCAATATGAACCTAATCCTAACCAACACCATGAAATAGGTGCATAAAGATATATCATATCTACTACTAAATTAAGCTCATATGCATCATAAGTACAACATTCCTATGTTAACCTTTCTATTACATAATGAACAAAAATAAATATATACATATTCAAGATTACATCAATTCATTTACTTTTCCTTTACAAGAATGCTACAATGTACAAGATTCATTCATCTGAGAGGTAGATATATATAAGATACATATTGGGCTCAATTTTTTAAGAAATATCATCTGCATCATGAAATCAACTCTAGAATAAAGTGAAAGGAAATACCATGTTGCACACAAACTGTACCACCTAAACCCCAATGGATGGTTGAAAAATACCACCCTACCATGTGGAACCCTAAGGCCCACTCCCTTCATGCTAGAAGACAACACTAGACCCCACACAAAAGAAAGCAACAAAAACAACAAGTGGCTGACAGTAAACACCTAAAGGAGACTACCTAAAATAACAATCAACTAAAATCACAAGGACTTTCACAAAAACTTCTAGCTACTTCTAGGGGCCAAACACATAACACAAATGGATATAAAACCCAAAAGTTGATCATTATACCACAACACATACAATGAACTATATAACATAATTTACACAATCTTATAACATTATAACCAACTTTTAATTTCTCTTTTTGAGCAATTCATAATCAAAACCAACAATGCATATCCTTGGTACAATTGATCCTTACACAAAACAAAAGACCCAACACAAGATTTCACAAATAGGAAGGGATTATCAACATAAATACAATAACACATGCAAGTACAAATAATACAACACAATAAATATCAAATGATAGAGTTATATCTTTTTATACAACGTTTATAATTAAACTAATTTTTCCTCTAGACAATGGTAAATTTGTCATCTATAAAACAACCATAAAATAGTCAAATCAACTTGAAATTCAAATCTATCAACGACCCATTTCAGATTTTTCCCTCGACTATTTAGTCACATGAGCAGAATTAATCAAAAATAAATAAAATCTTTATAAAATGCAAAACAAAAGATGACTCTATAAAAACCCTCTTTTTGACATACCCGATTACAACCAAATGACAAAATGAGAAACCCAACAACCAGATCTTTTCTAAAATATAAAATATTAAAACTTTAATTAATTTAACCACTTTCAAATACCTATAAATCTAAAATATTAGTCTTCTATTGGTTGGTTACAGTTATAGGGAGAAACAAGAGTATTTGTAGTCATGAAGGAGCAACCTCACAACAACCTCATGTTTCAATCATAACTGAAAAATTAAGATTTGGGTTTTTGAAATTTTTGGACAAAATTTAAAAGACAACAAAATAAAAAAATACGTTAAAAATCTCACCAACCCAGTTCATAAAAAATAATTATGAATGATGCAAACAAACCATTTTAATAAATATGATAAATATAAATTAATTTTTATTCTGAAATAAATAAATGTTTTATTCACACACAAAATAAAAATATCTATCATTTATTTTCAAGAATCAGAGAGAAAGAAATCAATCAAATTATTCGTATATTAAAAAAAAATTAAACAAAAGTTTCCAAAATACAACTTGAATCCAACACTTGGCATGGATGAGAATTCGATGCCAAACTCAAAAAATTTCAACTTCTGAATCCTCAATCTAGAATTCTCCCAAAATCATAATTCACTAGCAAAATCCATTCCCCTCAAATCATAATTAAATTCTAATTCACTCTTCAAATTTTGATTTAAAACGACTCCAAAATTTTCAAAAACCTTCGAAAAATTATTTCAAAACCATGTATAATCTCTCCATTCTCAAAACACCCCAAAAATACCTTCAAAATCCTCTAAATTTTATGCCAAAAAAAGT
Source organism: Sequoia sempervirens (assembly GCA_007258455.2). Lineage (NCBI taxonomy): Eukaryota > Viridiplantae > Streptophyta > Pinopsida > Cupressales > Cupressaceae > Sequoia > Sequoia sempervirens. The sequence goes on from VDFB02208127.1 coordinate 16,371, forward strand.
GAAAGTCTTATTTCCCCAAATTTTGTCATAAATCAAACTAATTAAATTCAAAAAAGAAATAAAAATAAAAAAGAAAGTAACTTCCTTTGTTTTTCCCAAAAAACTCTTCTTTCCAAAATAAACAAGGAAATAAAATCCTCATAAAATAAAATATTAAAATATTAAATTAAAGTCTATTTTCATCCCACTAATGAAATAATTAAAATAACATAAATAATCAAATTAACTCACATAAATAACTCATTTGTTTAGGGTTTCCCACCAACTAAATTCAAAATATTATAATAGATAAAAGAACCTCTCTAAAAATAATCATTCCACCAATATATTAAATCAAACACAAATATAACATATTCTTACATATTAATATTTAAATACTTATTAATAAACATATTAATATTTAATAGATACTATTAGAATATATTAATATTTATAACTTTATTTTCATAAAACATAATACACATATAATCATAATAATAGTATTAACCAATATTCACACACACCAAATAATAACCATATCAATATATATACACATATATATAATAACATATCCGATCTAGAAGTTAACTTCAATTAAATATGTCATAATCAGAGACCAAGCATAAACTATAAAATAGCTTGTCACATAAAAGAAACATTCACATCAAAACATAAATAATGAGAATGATCACAATAGTGACTAACCTGACTTACCAAAGGACTTAACACCATTAGAACTAAATCCATACTCAAAGCTAAACACTTGAGTCACAATCACATAACCTAATATAAACATTCACACATGTGCAACACTCCAACCATAGGGTAAAGGAGGTGGGACATTGTCCCTTGACAACCCAAAAAGGTGGTCATATACTGAATCAATTATCCCTACTTGGGGACAATGGCTAGGGTTAGGGTAAAACTTGGGCTTAGATGTTATCTCAACAACCGCCATTGAGATTAAATGTATGCTCAGACCTATTAATTTAGGCGGAGATGTAGCCTAGTACCTATTCACTCAAACATACAAATTAGATCACATGTGCATAATAGTCGAAACACTAGGAATGAAAATCTAGCAAACATATCTCATTCTTGTATGTCCTCATACATCCAATGGTACAATGCCACTTTTTCCTCCTAACCTAAGCACATACTATTGTATCACCCAACTATCCAAATAAATCTCTACGTAATAATAATAACATAACAATATGTGTCATACTCACAAAAGTACTAACAAAAGCTCATGTTCCACCTGCAATCACAACACTTGAAGAAAAGTCACTACTTCTTCATGATAATAAATACAATCATAATCATAATCATAATATCATATCATAATGATAATAATACATCAAAATCATGTGAAAATCCTAAAGATAACCAAAACACTTCCATAACACAAATATGTCCATAGATTGCATCCTAGTAACAATCATGTCTAAACACACACACATCATAATAAACGTATCCTTAAACATATATAATAAGTCCTTTCCTAACTTTCTCACATAGTCCATAAATTCATAATTTACAACATCAACTTCGTAACATTACTAGCACATACTTTTAAATATCCCTATTATTTTACCTTCATCTCCAAGTTCCAAAGCCAAATTGCCTGCACATCCATGGTGAGAATGGAGGGGCACTACATTCTCCCCCCCTAAAACTTGACTTACTCACAAAAGTCACAAACTAGGGTGGAAACATAATACATTAGAACCAAAATTTCTCTACTCTATAATTGATGTACATCCTCTATCTGAATCATTTGAATTAAAATCACTATCTGACTACACATTTGAAAGTAATATTTTTGTAACCACCTTAATTTAAAAATCCATACATCTCTTAGAATATGATACTTGATTTTACACTAACAAATATAACAGGTACTCTAATTAACACCATGTTCCATTCTTAATATAAAAATCTCTATAATCTCATACCTGAAAAATGCATCAAATGGTTTCTTGATATTAAAAAATACACACCATCTCATGTTCCAGAAACATATTTCAAATTACAATTTACAATTTTCATTAACATCCACTCCATTTAATACCACAAATTCACAATACACTCACATTAAGATAGGATGGTTATCCTTCTTTTACGTTAATAAGCAACAAAATATAAGAAATATATAACACATACATACACAATCACATCGCCAGGAAGTGCACAACACAAGGCTACACAAGGTTCTATGTAGACACCAGAAAGCAACATACTAATCCATGATACATAATCCATGAGCCAAGAGCCAATATCCATCTCACATGTCCATACCTCACACTTAGTGGCTTGATGGTGTTAGGCCACAATGACCTACCTCTTGTTGTATAAGATGGTTAGCCTCCAAAAGATAGTCATCACACATAGGTGGGTAGTGGGTCCTAACTATCTAACAACCTCATATAGCCCCAACCTCAAGGTTCCCTACATTTGTTTCCTCATATACACTCACTAAGTCTGCCTCATACAAATTTGGAGAGGAATCACAATATGACACCTGACCGACATAAAAAACAATAAGGATAAACTAGTTTAGCCACCAAAGTCATAAAGAAGAGAAAATAAAAATTCAATTTCAATAGTAAAGTAAGAAATGTGCATAATTTCAACACTAGATCAAAAGTAACTATGAGGGCTATGAATAAATAAGATCATAAGGTGTGACTAAACCATTTCAATTAAATATAAATAAGGTGTTGACCTTCATAATCAACATAAAATCATTAATAACCATAAAGAAAGTCCATAAACTTCAAAATTGCACTGTACAACACTATGTGACTAGATACTAGCCACCAAACGAGGAAGGAGGGAACAACTTCAGGCTATAGCAGTAGCCTTCATGTGGTGCAGAGTGAGCACACTATCCACATGGCTCAGAGTGTACTCGGCTACACTTTGCATCACATTGTCACACGGCATGGACTAGCCAAATGGCCCACACACTCCTTGTCTGCCCGCATGGGATGTGCACCTAGGCCCCCATCTAGCATCCCATCTCAGTGTGACATGGTCATACACCAACCAAAGAAGGCATGCACTGGTCATATTTGCATGGTAGTGTGTCTATGGCTCTGCGGAAGTAGGCATCCATAGAACACACCCTGCATAGTGATACCTCATGGAGAAGGCACACATAGGTACTCATCGTAGCCAGAGGTATACATGGCTAGGACATACCCATATGCTAATTGACCCAAACATTGTCAAAAGAAAATATGAATATCCGTCTACAAGTGTGTGAGGACCTATTACACTCATCACACAAGTAGGCTATCATAACACATTCTCATAGTGCACCTTCACGTGTCTATGCCAAAACATCATAACCAGTACTATGTCAGAACATCAGTGGGGTGTGGCATCGTATCCATTACATCATGTCAGAGCACGTGCAAATACAATATATATAATGCATATATGAGTATATCAATGTGGGGCTACTTGAGCTTCACCTCTCATATGGATGATGTTGACTCACTAATGCTAGCTCAATGCCCCTACAGATGGCTAGGAATATACTAACAAACTAATGTTGTTGTACTCAAAACTATGGGGATTAAGTTAACACATATGGATCAAGTACCCTGATGCATCATAAGGGGAAGTAGGGAGTACGTTTCCTTGGGATTGATTGAGCTAAGACTACTTTGCACTGTAATATGCGTATACTACATACTGTGCCCAAGGAACTTTGTGGCTGCTCCCACCCCTTCATGGATTGAGGGACTAGAGAACCAAAAGAAAATAATCTATGAAACTATCTTTTGGCTACTCTTATATATATAAATTTCAACCACATGTGGGTTGGCCCTCAATTAGGTAACAAAATACAAGCACACATAATGGTATGGTTAATCCCACACCAACAAATACAACATATCCCCTATGGATGGGTACACAGTATTACCATCCCATGGTCACACAAAGCAAGTACGAGGTATTCACAACACTTAACCAATGCATAGTTACTGGTTTCTCACATTTACAAGGGGTACAATTTCATACACAATTCCATAAGTACCTTTACTTCCATAACCCATGTGACTCATATCATTCATATATCCAGAACCCTTTATCAATTTTTCTTTCACTCTACTCTTTTCCATATATCACATGATGCTAATATGTCAATGCCAATATCATTGTGATCACATAACAACTCCACTTAACAAATTCACATTCACTTTTATTCATTCGGTATAACATTCTATTCTCATAACATATGCATATGCAAAAGAACTTTTCTTCCAAATAATAAGAATTTTACATAAGCACCATGAATTTATAAATGCATCCAAGAATCATTAGTACTTTCCAATCAATATTCATGCGTCTAGAATTCAAAAAATTATACACAAGTTCTATATTCACAAAAGAACAATAATGATCCTCTACTTAACTCTTATTACTTCATGTAGGCCTTTCCTAAACACAAACAATTCTTACTTCATCATAAGTTATTCAATTTTTCACAAAACAAATAAAATCACATATTTGTTTCCAAAACACAATGCCACATTCTCTCAAACTTTATCCCAAACTAGTACAAGTAACACTAAATCTTTACATAGTGATTATGCCTACTCAACATCCATATTCCATACCTAAGATTAATTACTCCACATGTTACCCCCTCATAACAATTCAACATACATCGCATCCAATGCATAAATCTTTTCTGTTTATACAATAGTAAGAAAGGAGGACATTACATCATAGGTTTCAACTACACATAGCAAACAAGATGTTCAAATACCAATATAGTCATCATAATTTCTCAAAATAGAAACCTATTTGTATGCACTAGCATCTTATTTATTCTACAAGCATAGCCCTTTCCAATAAAAAATATCACATCACGAAAAGTAAAACTTAATCACATAAATTTACTTCCAGATGCATAGATTAAATACCTAGCAATTGTACTCAGCCTCATTCAAAATCTATCTTTTATGTGTAAACCAAAAGTAAGGAGTGCAGTTTCAGGAGAACATAAGATCCATCACTCAAGTAATTTCAGACATATTTTCTTTGATTCACAACCAAGGTTTAAGAATACAAGTTTAATTCCTAAATGATTTTTTATTATAATGTGGTCTAAGACTAATTATTTTTATTAACTATATGTGGGTTAAGAGAAATAGGAAATAAGATAATTTAATTCAATGCAAGCAACTTGCAAACACAACCTTTCCAAACAAAGCTTCTATACAAGGGAAAATTAAGTCACACTTTCTACCCAAATCTTAACTATCACCATAGGAAGGTTTTTCATTTCTAAACATAACTAAACACAAGACCAAGATTCCATTGCATCACTCAGCATGCATTATATCAATCACAAAATATCGACAATAATTCATTTATAAAATACCTACATACATTTCCTTATTATGTTCTAACAACCCTTTTAGATGTAGTATATTTTTAACATTATGAAAATGCACTAAACAACATATGGGTGTAGACACTCCTACAAACCACAAAAAAAAACACACATAGAGATGACATACTTAGGTCAGGACTTCCCTTTTAAACCACATAAAATACATTCCCACTTGCATAGAACCACATAAGTAGCCCAACTACACAAAATAACATCTTATCCTAATGAACATGTAGTGAAACAAAGGTGATACACATGCCAACTTCTTAGATAATTAATCTAGACCCACTCACACATTCCAAAACTAAATTTTCACTTTTAAGAAACTAGAAGTCATGAAAATGAAACAAGGTCATACAAGAAAAATCAACAGTTACAAGCACCCAAGTATTCACACCCAACATGAGAATACACAAAGCATCTAATCCTCTATCTAACAGCTCAACTGGGTGTTTAGATTAAAACATGGTATCTAACAAAGGGTCCCTATGACCTAGCCACACATCAGACATCCGACAACACAAGCATGGGGAAAGTTACTGTAACTAGACATGAGCGACAACATTAACTAGAGATCTCAGTGCTGCAACCTGGCTCTGATACCAAATGTAACACCCTACTAAAGGACCTAGTGGATTAACACAAAATACCTTCAACATCATGCCAATATTTTTTTTTTTGAAACTAAAGTGGCACTAACTAATGCAACGCAACAAACTACATGGATAACATCATTACTTTAATATCATATCATAATCACATTAAGTAACATTTATCATAACCAACTTACACACCTATTCACCATGGTACCCTAATGCCACTACTACGATACATCTATAGTAACTAAGCTTATAGAAAGACATTTGATACACTAAGATCACATCCAACGAAATCTTTGAATATAAATTAAATCTCATACATCAAATTACATGGCTATTCCTACAAAGCTGGTTTACAATTTCTGGGAGATTCTAATTTTTGCTGAAATCACATATTTTTAGAAAATATAATGATTTAAGCCTTAAAAAGTTCCATTTAAAGCATTCCAATTTAAAAGGGTTTAATCAAACTACCTTAGATCAAACCCTCTTGGATAGAACCTCGCTAGTTTTAAACCATACCTATAACGGAGTCTCCTTTACACCTATCAAAATGTTGATAAAAACAACTTTGATTTACCTTTTGGGGGATCAAATGAATTCATTTAAAATTTATTTTTTGTAAGTATGTATTCTTTATTATAAGCTTTCCAAAAAGTATAATTTTAAATAAATTTAATTTTATTATTATAATTATTTTTTATTTTTTGTGAATGTAGGTTTTTCATTGAAAATCAAGCTCTTTGTTCTGCACATGTGAAAAAATGGAAAATTACAAAAAAAAAATGAAAAATATGAGTGCACCAGATATTGAAGTCCTTCATCCAACAAAATAAAATAAAATTGATACATACACAAAATGTTAAGTGTTATACGGTCACACTATGTCTGAATTGTAATTGGTTTGACTTCAAAACTTGATTGAAGAAAAAATATTCAATAAAAAACTATCTAACTAAGTGGAAGCACTAGATATTAGAGTTACAAATCTAAATTCAAAAGAATTATAATTTTATTCTTCATGGAAAAAAATTTATGCATTATACGGTGAACGTCACTTTTTAAAAATCTTGTTTTCTAAAAAAAACTAGTTTTCGAGGGAGATGGAGAAAGAAGTGCAATCTGATTCCAAATTTTTTAAGAAAAATATATTTATAATCTATGGAAAAAATTTTACGGAACTCTAGTTTGCATCATCTTGAAATTTCTCATGGTTTATCTGCTATAGGTGTCCAAAAGTGAAGATTTAGTTAAAAAAATAATTTCAGTGTCCACTTTGGCCAAAAATTGTAAACCACAATTGTGGGATCACTCACATATGAGAACATAACGTAATTATAATTAAACCTCATCTAACACTATGCTAGTATGAACCTAATCCTAACTAACACCATGAAATTGGTACATAAAGATATATCACATCTACTACTAAATAAAGCTCATATGCATCATAAGTACAACATTCCTATGTTAACCTTTCCATTACATAATGAATAACAATAAATATATACATATTCAAGATTACATCAATTCATTTACTTTTCCTTTACAAGAATGCTACAATGTACAAGATTCATTCATCTGAGAGGTACATATATATAAGATACATATTGGGCTCAATTTAATTAAAAATATCATATGCATCATGAAATCAACTCTGGAATGAAGTGAAAGGAAAGACCATGTTGGACACAAATTGTACCACCTAAACTCCAATGGATAGTTAGAAAATACCACCCTACCACGTGGAACCCTGAGGCCCACCCCCTCTGTGCTAGGAGAAAACACTAGGCCCCACACACAACCAAGAAACAAAAATAACAAGTGGCTGACACTAAACACCCAAAGGAGACTACCTAAAATAAGAATCAACCAAAATCACAAGGACTTTGACAAAGACTTCCAGATACTTCCAAGGTCCAAGCACATAACATAAATGGATTGAAAACCCAAAAGCTGATCATTATACCACAACACATATAATGAATTATATAGCATCATTTGCACAATCTTATAACATGATAACCAAATTTTAATTTATCTTTATGAGCAATTCGTAAACAAAACCAACAATGCATATCCTTGGTACAATTGATCCTTACATAGAACAAAAGACCCAACATAAGATTTCACAAATAGGAAGGGATTATCAACATAGATACAATAACACATGCAAGCACAAATGATACAACACAATACATATCAAAGGATAGAGTTATATCCTTTTATACAACCTTCATAACTAAACTAATTTTTCCTCTAGACATCAGTAAATCTTCCATCCATAAAACAACCATAAAATAGTCAAATCAACTTAAAATTCAAATCTATCAAAGACCCATTTCAGATTTTTCCCTTGAATACTCAGCTATGTGAGTGGAGTAAACAAAAAATGAATCATAAATTTATAAAATGTAAAACAAAATATGGCTCTCATAAAAACCCTCTTGTTAGGATACTCGATTACAAACAAATGACAAAATGAGAAACCCAACAACCAAATCTTTTCCAAAATATTAAATATTAAAAATTTAATTAATTTAACCACTTTTAAATGCCTATAAATCTAAAATCCTAGTCTTCTATTGTCTAGTTATAGTTAAAGGGAGAAATAAGAGTATTTGTAGTCATGGAGGAGTAGCCTAATAGTAGCCCTGTGTTTCAACCATATCTCAAAAACTACAATATGAGTTTTAGAATTTTTGGACAGAGTTTAAAAGACAAAAAAAAAACCCTTTAAATATCTCACCAACCTAGTTCATAAAAATAGAATTATGGATGATGCAAGCAAACCATTTTACTGAAGACAATAAACATATATTGCTTTTTATTCTGAAATAAATAAATATTTCATTCACACACAAAATAAAAATATCTATCATTTATTATCAAGAATCAGAGAGAAATAAATCAATCAAATTACTCATACATTCAAAAAGAAAATTTAAACAAAAGATTCCAAAATCCAATTTGGATTCAATGTTTGGCATGGATGGGAATTTGATGCCGAACTCAAAAAATTTCAACTTCCGACTCCTTAATCCAAAATTCTCCCAAAACCATAATTCACCAAGAAAATCCATTCCCCTTAAATCATAATTAAATTCCAATTTACTCTGTAAATTTTGATTCAAAACCATTCCAAATTTTTCAAAAACTTTAGAAAAATTATTTCAAAACCATGTAAAATCTCTCCATTCTCAAAGTACCCCAAAAATCCCTTCAAAATTCTCTAAATTTCATGCACAAAAAAAGTGAGTCTCATTTCCCCAAATTTTCCCATAAATAAAACTAATTAAATTCAAAAAAGAAAGAAAAATAAAAAAGAAAGTAACTTCCTTACTTTTTTCCCAAAAGACTCTTCTTTTCCAAAATAAAACAAGGAAATAAAATCCTATCATAAAATAAAATACTTAAATATTAAATTAAAGTCTGTCCTCATCCCACTAATGAAATAATTAAAATAAAATAAATAATCAAATTAATTCACTTAATTAACTCATTTGTTTAGGGTTTCCCACCAAATAAATTCAAAATATTATAAGAGATAAAAGAATTTCCTTAAAAATAATTAGTCCACCAAAATAGTAAATCTAACATAAATATAGCATATGCTTACATATTAATATTTAAATAATTATTAATAAACATATTAATATTTAATAAATAACATTAGAATATGTTAATATTTATAACCTTATTTTCAAAAAAAATAATACACATATAATCATAATAATAGTAATAACCAATATCCACGCACACCAAAGAATAACCATAGCAATATATATACATATATGTAATGACATGACCAATCTAGAAGCTAACTTCACTTAAATAGGTCATAATTAGAGACCAAGCATAAACCATAAAATAACTTCTCACATAAAAGAAACATTCACATCAAAACATAAATAACAAGAATGATCACAATAGTGACTACCCTGACTTACCAAAGGACTTAGCACCATTAGAATTGAATCCACACTCAACTAAATATTGGAGTCACACAATCATATAATCCAACATAAAAATTCACATGTATAACACTCCAACCATAGGGTAAAGAAGATAAGGCATTGTCCCTTGACAACACAAAAAGGTGGTCACACATTGAATTAATTATCCCTACTTGGGGACAATGGCTAGGGTTAGGGTAAAACTTGGGCCTAGATGTTATCTCCTCAACCACCATTATGATTAGAGGCACGCTCAGACTTGCTAATTCAGGTGGAGACGTAGTCTAATACCTATTCACTCAAACATACAAATTAGAGCACATGTGCATAATAGCCGAAGCACTAGGAAGGAAACTCTAGAAAACATATCTCATTCTTATATGTCCCCATACGTCCAATGGTATGATGCCACTCTTTCCTCCTAACCTAGCCACATACTATTGCATCACCCAACTATCCATATAAATCTTTGCATAATAATAATAATAACATAACAATATGCATCATACTCACAAAAGTACTAACAAAAACTCATGTTCCATCTGCAATTGCAATCACTTGAACACAAGTCACTACCTCTTCATGATAATAAATATAATCATAATCAAATTCATAATATCATATCATCATGATAATAATATATCAAAATCATGTGAAAATCCTAAAGATAACCAAAACACTTCCATAGCACAAATATTCCCATAGATTGCATCCTAGCAACAATAATGTTTGAACACACACACATCATGATAAACCTAGCCTTAAACATATATAATAAGTCCTTTCCTAACCTTCTTACATATTCCATAAATTCATAATTTACAATATCAACTGCTTAACATCACTAGCACATACTTTTAAATTTCTCTATTATTTAGTTTCATCTCCAAGTTCCAAAGCCAAACTACCTGCACATCCATGGTGAGAATGTAGGGGCACTACATTTGACATGTTGATAATGTAACATACAAGAAAATGGAATATATAAAAATTAAAGGTGTTTGTGTATATGCAAACCTTGTAGGGACTTGAGGATATTTACAAATATCCCTATCTCCTCTATGAGTCTAGGTGCCCTATACATATATACACAAATGCATACTATTGCAAGTATTAATGAGTATGATGGTGTTTTCATTGATGTCAACATAGTATAGGTTGTTGCAGGAAAAGGAAACAAGTGATTGTAGGTTGTGCATGTATAGTTGAGATACTATATAGATGTTGGGAGTACATGGAGCTATCTTTGTGGTGTTGCAGGTGTGTTGATATGATGAGTTACCAAGTGCTTGTGTGGATCTAAAGTGTTGTTTAAGGACACTCTTGGGTAATATATCCTGGATTACAACTTCTAGTTTGATGGAGAGTGAAAGTTGAGTTCACCGGTTTGTGAACTGTTCTGGTAGAGTTTTTTGTCTATGGATTGGGAGAAATGTATCAGCTTCACAGTCCTCTATTGGTTTGTTTCAAATCTTGTGGATCTGGAAGAAGGGTTGTAATTGTGTTATCTATGTTCTATCAAAGGTGTTCATGGTTTGGTGATCCGAAAGACTAGTTTCAGAGTTACTATGTGTGTCTATATAGTTTGGATGGACTAATGGAAAGTGTTTTGTGTATGAAGGTTGTTGTAGTTGATGCAGATGAATATGAAGGAATCTAAGATGTGTTCTAGTGTATTCTGAAGCATGTTATGTGGTATGTGTGTTATCTTCTTGTTATGGAAGCATGTACTTCAAAGTGCATGGGTGTTTTCATTAGGTTTGGCTAACCTAGTGTTTACATGTCATGTGAAGGATAAGTATCAATTAAGGAAGCATGTGATTGATCCAAGATGTTGTTTTGGGTCCTAGTTAAATGTTGGTTTGGTCGGATCTTATTCTCAACCACTGCGGGAATGTTGAATTTTTGACCTAATTTGAATTTGTAAAATGAAGAGTGTGTAGCTGACCTTGGAGAAAGTTTCTAAGATTGAAGATGGTATAAATACAAGATAAGATGTTAAGGATTGCATTCCACAAATGAGAGAAGCAAGGTAGATGTGAGAGATTGTGTGAAAGTATATTGAGGCAATGAGAACTTCAATGTGTTAGACTCCCAAAAGCAATGAGTTGATGGTGTCTACAATTATTTGATCAAAGCTATAGATGTGTGCAAGTTGTTGTGGTGGATCTTTTGTTGCATTAAGATAATGTTCTTTGTGTAACGTTCTTCTTTCTATCTTTCTTTATCTATAGGCAATGAGCCTCCCATTTGGATAGTGAGTCCTATCTAGACAATGAGTCCTAGCTTGGGTAGTGAGCCCTCTAGTAGTGAGTCTCTTTGCAAAAAGTTTTGCAATTACTCTTATATTATGAGTTAATCCTCACTATGGTTTTTCCCTTATTAGGTTTTCCACATAAATTTGGCATTTCTTGTGTTTTCTTCTTATTATCTGCACTTCATGCTCATACTTAATAATAGATTAAAGTGGATGTGAAATTGCAAGATCTATTGTGAATGTGATTAGATACAACTGATTCACCCCCCTCTCAGTTATCTTGTTCATTTCAATAATTGGTATCAGAGATTTGGTTCCTCATAGAAGAGCTTAACCACTTGAGGTAGATTTGATGACAGAAAAATTGAAAATCCCTATGTTTGATGCATTTGATTACAATTTCTGGAAAGTGCAAATGAGAGTTTACTATATCTCTCTTGGCTACAAGACTTGGAAAGTTGAGATAAAATATGTTGAGCCAACAAGTGGTCTTTCTTCTACAAATGAGATTTCTGCCTATGAAGAGAATGAAGAAGCAAGGTATGCAATCTATAGTGCTTTATCTAAGACTGAGCTAACAAAATTTATTTCATTAGGCACTCCTTATGAAGTTTGGGAAAAGTTGAAAGATATTTATGAAGGAAATTATAGAGTCAAATAATCAAAGAAGTTAATAGCTAAGCACAAATATGAGAACTTGAAAATGGAAGAAGGTGAAGATATTGCAAGCTACTTTTATAGGGTTGACATTGTAGTAAATGAAGTAAAAAATAAAGGTGGTACTCTGACAGGTGAAGATGTAATGGAGAAGATTATGATGACCCTATCAAGGAGCTACAGTGACAAGGTCTCAACCATCGAGGAATTTTATGATCTAAAGAAATTCACTAAAGAACAACTGTTTGGCACCTTGACCATATTGGAAATGAGGAAATTTGGAAAAAAAAAGGAGAAATTAGAAACAACCTTCAAAGCCACAAAATCAGAAGATGATCCAGATAGTGAAGGTTCAGAGTAGTTGGAAGAAAATTTTACAAGGAAATTGAAGAAAGGTATCATAAAGTAAAAAAGGTATGTTACTTTTAAATGTTTTAGTTGTGGAAATATTGGTCACTATGCTTCAAGATGTCCAAATAGATCCATACACAAGAAGAGAAAAGATAATAAAGACAAAAAGTTCAAGAAATTATATTATGTTAGAGAAGATGCTGGAATTTCTGATGATGAATATGATATTGAGGGTGATAAAGATGAATGCATGTTTCTAGCCTTAGAGAATAAATCGGTGTCTACTAACCATGGAAGATGTGCAAGGGAATGTGGTACAGAAAACAAGAAGGAAGAGATGGGAGGTACTCTAGTTTTTTCCTTTCATGCTAGAAAAGACAAAGATTATTAGGTAATTGACAGTGGCTACTCAAATCATATGACTGGAGACAAAAGTAAGTTTACTAAACTTGAAAAGTATGATGGAGGATTAGTCTTGTTTGGAGATGATTCTGGTGCAAATATTGTTGGAAAAGGGACAATTAGTTTTGATGGAAAATACAATATTGATGATGTCTATTATGTTAAGGGCTTAAGGCATAATCTCTTGAGTGTTGGACAAATGTGTAGCAAAGGATTTAAGCTTGTGTTTCAGGATATTACTTGTGAGATCAAAAAAGGGTCTGAAACTATGGTAGTTGTAGGAAGAAGAAGATATGGAAACATTTATCAGCTTAAGGGTGTTGATGGTTAGTGTTTTGTTGGATATGGAATCGGAGGATGGGACATGTAAACTTTGACAACCTAATTAGGATTAGTTCAAGAGAAGCTATCATGGATTTTCCAAGATTCACAAAGCCTATTAATATTGTTTGTAGTAGTTGTTAGTTGGGAAACCAAAAAAATTGCAGCTTTAAAGGAAAAGAACAATCAACTACCAAAATGTTTTAATTGATTCATACAGACCCCTGTGGTCCTACAAGAACAAGAGCTCATATTGGTCACAGGTATTTTATGATTTTAATTGATGATTATTCTAGAATGACATGGGTTACATTTCTTAGGAGAAAGATCAAGCTCTAGATAGCTTCAAGATGTTCAAGGCTATGGTAGAGAATGAAGTGAACCTGAAAATAAAATTTTTAAGGTCTAATGGAGGTGGAGAATTTACCTCCAATGAGTTTAATATGTTTTGTGAAGAGCATGGTATAAAGAGGCACCTTTCTTCTCCTAGAACCCCTTAGCAGAATGGAGTTGCTAAGAGGAAGAATGAAATTGTTAAAGAAGCCACAAGGACTATGATGAAAGAGGTAAATGTACCTAAAGTATACTAGAGAGAATAAATTCACATTGTTGTATATATTCTTAACAAAGTTCAAATCAAAAGAAACGACACAAAGACTCCTTATGAACAATGGTATGGAAAAATTCCTACTATTAAGTACTTTAAGGTGTTTGGAAAGAAATGTTATATTAAAAGAGATTATGAGAACTTAAGAAATTTTGATGAAAGATTTGATAAAGGTATTTTCCTTGGATATTAAACCAAAAACAAAGCATATAGATGGTACAATAAAATATTGTGAAATATTGTTGAAAGTGCAAATGTGAAAGTTGATGAAAATATGCACATATCAGTTGAAATATTTGAAGATGAACTAGATGAACTAGGTGCATCGAGAGGTGCATTAGTCTAGTGGATCTACAAATTCATCATTTTTCTAGACTGATGATTGGGGTCTACTCCTCAGGGGGAGTAGGAAGTATCATTGTTGCAGTATGAGATGTGTGTTTTCTTGGGTGCACTCCTAAGGGGGAGTGATTAGAATTATATATGGTTGAAGAATTTAAAAGCTCTTTTTTCCATTGATGTCAAAGAGGGAGAGAGAATCACATGAAAAAAATTGTGAAAGAAAAAGGATATTGTTGTCTTTGATGGTTTTTCACATCATGTGTTTCCATCAATGATAAAGGGGGAGATTATTGCAAGTATGAATGAGTATGGTGATGTTTCCATTAATGTTTTCATTGATGTCAACATAGTATAGGTTGTTGTAGACAAATCAAACAAGTGATTGCAAGTTGTGCATGTATAGTTGAGATACTATAGAGATGTTATGAGTATATGGATCTATCTTTATGGTGTTGTAGGTATGATGATATAATGAGTTACCAAGTGCTTTTGAGAAAATTAATAAATAGTGAAGGCATAATTGTGCATTCAAAATTTGTTTTGTTACATGCTCCACATTTCTTTTGTGTTGATCCTATGTTTGTGCAGATATGAAGTGTCATTTAAGTACATCCCGTAGTGTCCTTCCTCTTGACATACTATTTAGTTGATTCGCTTTGATAGATGTTTCTTTAGATTATTCAGATATTGGTGTTCTTTTTTTGATTTTGAGGATGACATCGACATCCTCAAGTTATTTGGTTATGATATTTGATGATACTATGATCTACTATGATATGGCTTTATAGATTATGATTCTTTTGACCGCTTAGAGATACTTTTTATTTATTTATTTATTTAATAAATTGTATCGTAGGAATTAAGTGATTTTAAAATAGAGGAGCTCTTATTATTTTTATTGAATAATAATAATAGTTATAATAGAAAATTATAAGACATTCTACAATGTCAATAAATTGTTATTTTTGAACTCTTATTCTTGAAGATTAAATAAATGTATTTGATGAGAAATGTACATATCATAAGTTAAGAATGAACATTTAATGTAATTGAGTTTGTTTTGTTCTTCTTAGAGACTAGGGTAATGAAAATAGTATTGATAGGTGTATTACCTATTAATTATATTGCTCAATTATGATGATCTTTAATTTGGGGTATAGCTTAACACTTTTTGTTGTTATTGTCAAAAGTGACATCTTAGAGAATTTGTTTTATCTCAAGTGAAAGATTTAAACCTCTGTGGTATCATACGTTTACATTTGATAGCTACCCCTAGACATTCATGTTGATTCATGTTATAGAAAGAGTGGCTTGCAGTAGGGGCTGAAATCCTGAAGTGATTGTCTGGGTAACCTATCGTAGGTGTGTTAATTCAGTGAAAACCTAACTAATGTATTAGG